>WOFM01000571.1:0-41827 GCA_011428145.1 Ericerus pela | reverse complement strand
AAGTTCTTCTTCAAGTTATAAGTCACTCGACAAATCAAGTAATAAATCAAGTGTCAAGACAACTCCTACTACTCCCACGAAACAAAATCAAGATATAAGAAGGAGAATCAAGACAGGAAAGTCCGGTGCAAGGACTGTGGCTGGAATAGTCACACGGCAGACAAATGTTTCAACGGCAACAAGAAGGTCTGCTACCGGTGCCAGAAACCAGGTCACAAAGCCAGAAACTGTCCTGCGCCGCAACCAGATCCTAATAGTATTTCAAGTGAGTTGCATTTAATTAATTTAAATGTAATTAATAATCAAGATTCGTTATCAAGATTGTGTAATCAAGATACTGATGTATTCGTGATTGATAGTGGGGCAACAAATAATGCTGTAGCCTACAGTCACCAAGTTTTAAACTATCGAGCTTTCCCAAAAACAAAACTTTGGGACAAGCTGGCAAAGATGTTTTAAAAGCTACGGGTGAGGGTATTTATTTACCTTAAATCACGAATCATCAAGAATACTTACCTTTGTTTTAAAGAAGTCTTAGTAGTTCCTGGTCTAGCAAATGGTCTTATTAGTGATAAGCAATTTGTTAATGACAATAACATCAAGTTACTCTTTGAGTCTAATCAGTTACATTTCATAGGCAAGAAGAGGTCGGGTTTGAGTAAACCGCTTATCAAGATAGTATCAAGTCAAGATAGATATCAATTGTCCCTTCAAGTATGAACAAAAATATCAAGAACTACAAAAAGGCTTTATCAAGAATATTTAAAGGTAAATCAATTTTATTATCTGAATACACTAATGATCCGAGTTTGACAGAAATTGCTAATCAAAGTGGTCTGGGTAATAAAAGTCAAGTCAAGTCTCCCAAATCAAGTAAATCGTCTGGTAACAAAAAGTCTGATAATAATGGGTCTAATGTTGCTACTGACGGGTCTGATGTTGATGACTCCTGGATCAATGAGTTCGATAAAATGGAGTTAAGTAAAAGTCAACAAAATAAATCAAGTGACATCGATTCCGCAATTCTGTAAAATTGTGCAGGATTCGAAGGGGGCAATCAAGTCAAGAAAATTCAAGTAATGTTAAGAATAATTTGAATTCTTTTACCAGTTTATCAGTACGAAAACTGGTAAAAGGTAAAATTGAAAAGTCAAGAAAATGATAAGTGACGAACAAAGAACAAAATTGGTGAATGAAGGGAATATTTGCATCGTAGGATGGGACATATTTCTTCTCCAAATTTATATCGTCTTCATTCTGTTGCTATTGGTGTCCTGGACATAATTTGTCCTGACACATTTCAAGATTGTCAAGTTTGTAACCAAACAAAAATGACTCGTAAACATTTCGATAAGATCGTGAACGAGCTTTAAGACCAGGTGAATTAACTCACGCTGATGTGATTGGCCCTATCTCTCCCCTACCTTTGTCAAGAAAAATATTTATTTACCAGTATTTTTAGATGATTACACTCGTTATATTATTATTTTTGCTCTCAAGAAAAAGTATGAAGTGACTAGGTTTTTCAAGATGTATGTCAAGAGAATTAAGGCTCAATTCCCTCAAGAAGGTCAATGTAAAACTTTACATTGTGACAATGGTTCTGAATTTGTTAATCAGGCCATGGATCAGTTAATTGAAGAATTAGGAATTGAGAGAGAAAGTTCTGGTCCTTATACAAGTGAGCATAATGGTACTGCTGAGAGGGCTAATCGAACTATTGAAGTCAAGATTCGTTCATTAATTCAAGAAAGTGGAATTCTTACTTCTTTTTGGGACTTAGCTGCTGATGCTACCGAATATTTATATAATAGGTCACCACACAGAGCACTAAATTTCTAGACTCCCTATGAAATGTTTTATGGAAATAAGCCTGATTTATCAAGTATTCACATTTTTGGCTGTCTGGCTTATGTACTTCAAGAAAATCAACCTACGGGTCGAAAATTTGATGTAGTTAGTACTAAATAATATTTAGTAGGCTGTACTAAAACAGGTTATATTTTATATAATCCTGCTACTAAAAAGACTAACGTTTCGTGTAATGTCAAATTTGACAAAAGTAAAACATTTAGGTATGCTATTAATGAACGTCAAGAAACTATTCAAGAATTTAGTAATTAAGAATTAGATTTTCCTGATGAAAATTTAACTCAAGTTGAAAATCAAGATAATTCTCCATCTACTAACATTGCTTGTAATGATAGTTTGGTAGAAAATCAAGTAAATTCAAGTTCAAGTCCCAACCAAGATATTGTTCCTCCTGTTGTTCAAGTTCAAGTTGGTGAAGATAATTTCCAAGATGAGATAATCGAAATTGATTATAATTGGGATCTTTCTCAAGAAAGTCAAGTGATTGATGGCTCAGTGCAAATTCTTCGTATCTCTGATGCAGTTTCTTCTCCTAATGCACCTCAATCGTACAAAGAGGCATTAAAATCACCTGACTGGCCTAAATGGAAGGAAGCCATAACTCAAGAAATCAAGTCTCTAAATTGTTACAAGGTTTGGCTTATTATCCCAAAATCAAATACTAAGGGTCATCAACTACTTCCATGGAAGTGGATTTTTACCATTAAGCCTGATGGAGCTTTCAAAGCTCGCCTTGTAATAGTTGGTGCTCTTGATCAAGAAAAATATTCAACTCAAGATACCTACTCACCTACTGCAACTGCAACCACAATTCGTTGGTTCTTCTCTTTAGCCTGTAAACTTAAGTTAAGAATTACACAGCTAGATATCAAGACTGCGTTTCTCAATAGTGAGATTGATCGAGATAAATATACCTCAATACCTCAGGGTATTGATCTCGACAACAAAAGTTATGCACTCAAGTTAAATAAAGCTGTGTATGGGTTAGCTACTGCACCTAGGTCATGGTATGTAAAATTTTCAAGAATTCTCAAGAGTAAAGGTTTTGAACCATTATTACATCAAGGCTGCATTTTTATAAAATCAAGTGGTAATAATTTTGTCATAATGTTAGCTTATGTTGATGACATTTTAATTATGGGCTCTAGCAATCAAGTTGTTCAGGATGCTATCAAGTCTATCCAAGAAAATTTTGAAGTCAAGAACTTAGGTTCCCCTAGTCGTTAATTTGGTTTTCAAATTAACATTGATAATAACACTGGTAATCTTCGTTTACATCAAGAGGATTACATCAAAACCCTAATTCACGAATTCAAGTTAGAAAATTGTGGTGAACGTTTAGTTCCAATGAACTCTTTTGCCAATTTTCCAAAAATTCAAGAAACATCCCTACCTCCTCATAATTCGTATAGGACGGCTATTGGGTCACTCTTATATTTAGCTAATACTACTCGCCCAGATATTTCTTTTGCGTTAAGTTTCTTAGCTAGATTTCAAGAAAAACCTACAGAGTTGCATCGTACTTTAGTAAGTCATTTAGTTCGTTATTTAAAACACACTCCGACATTAGGTTTAACTTACTCAAGTACCAATGAAGATATTGTTGCGTATGTTGATGCTGACTTCGCAGCAGATAAATCAAGAAAATCCACTACTGGCTATTGTATTAAACAGTTTGGTAATACAATTGCTTGGGGCAGCAGAAAACAAGACGTAATTGCTGAGTCAACTACTGAGGCCGAGTTTGTAGCTGTTGCTGTTGCTTCAAGTCATATGCTCTATTGTAGTAGGTTAACTGAAGAAATTTTTCTTCAGGTTAAAACTCAAGTTACCGTGTATGAAGATAATCAGTCTACCTGTAACTTATTATCTATCTTCTATAATCATGGTAAACTTAAACATATCGAACGTCGATATCTCACGGTAAAAGAGTATGTTCGAGATAACTTACTCAAAATTGTTCATGTATCAACAAACAATCAAGTTGCTGATATTTTAAAAAAACCTCTTACGACTCAGCAACATGAGTTCTTACGTGAAAAAACTATTAAGCAATTAAGATGGTAAGTCAAGAGAGTCACTCAAGTATATCCGAAAACTTTAATTTTTATCAAGTTACCATCTCTATTGTTCAAGTCAAGTCAAGCTAATAAAATTTTCGTTATTCATAAATGAAAATTTGTTAAACTTCTGTTATTTATAAATAGAAGAAATTTTCTCAAAATTTGTTAGTTGTATAAATTTTAGAAAACTATTAACGATCAAGTAAATCAAGTTTCAAGCTTAAGAATCAAGAAAATAATTACTCAAGTTCGGATAATTCCAAATTGTTTACGAGTTTCGTATTTTCCTGGTTTGCTGAATATAGTTCATCGATCGATATCCAGACTCAAAATAATGTTATAATATTGACTCTAACCTCAAGAAATAATGACAAGTTTAGTTCAAGTAAATTAATTTTTCTCAAGAGTCGACATTTCTTTAAATCAAGTTTCTCTCTTTTATTATCAAGACCAAGTTGATGTCAAACAGTCTGATGAACTCATCTATTTAATTTGATGAAATACTAATATATCTGTTTATTGTTCCAGATGTATTCCATCAAGATGAATTCAATTTCTCGATCAAGAATAATATTAATAAATATATTTTCTTTTTCAGATACTTTTTATATTTTTATATTCGTTTTTGTTCCTGGTTAATCATGTGTTCTTTTATTTCAGGAAGACTTATTATTTTTAAGTATCATTTTTATTTGAAAATACTAATATTATTTTGTTTGCAGGTGACTCGTTACCTATTATTAACTTTATGATTCTCATTTTGTTTGTTTAATTTTGACGTTTTTCCTTCCTTTCTGGTCAATTAATTTTGTGATTTTATTTTGCTCAATTTTGTTTAGTATTATGATCAAAAATTTAAGAATTTAAGTTTGTTTTGTTTTTGGAGCGTCATACTCGTTTTGTTTTGTTAAGATTAAGTAAACTCAAGTTCCTGTGATTCTCAAGCTGCTGTGATTTCTCAAGTCTCTGTGATATTTCAAGAACATTTGTTATCAAGAGGTTTCAATAAAAATGGCTCGACACTCGCCTGGAAGGGGGTGTTAGATGTCAGTAGTATGTACTACTGCAATCAAGATTTCCCACAGTCAAGTTCTCGTCGTTTTTATCTGTCTTTATATCACTTTCTGTTTTCTGGTCAAGAGGTGACGCTCATTCAACTTGGTTGTTTTCAATATGGCGATACTACATTAATATGTTTCATTTTTACAATAAATTAGTTTTCTATTATGATAGTTTTCAAGTTTTATTTATGGGATAAATCAAGTAAATTTACGTTTAGAACTGAGTTAGTTGTTCGTAGTTAATTTCTCTTCTAAATATAAAGCAAACGGAAATTAATTTTGATGTGCTGCACTTCAAAAAAATAAAATGAAAAGAAACGATATAAGATACAATAAATAATTAGGTAACATGCATAATAAATTCCAATAAAATGTGTATAAAAAATGGTAACATGCAAAAAAAAAAATTGTTGGTAAAATAAATGAGTAATAAAAAAATAAAAATAAACCGTGTAGGTAACAAAATGATTCATGGAATTGCATCGTGTGCGAGATTATATTCACGAACATTTAAAGAAATAATATAAGAAAGGAAAAAGAAAAAGAAAAAAAATTGTACAAAGGCTATTCCTTGATACAGATATCGATGCGTTGAACGTTACTATTGAAGGATTCAATAAAACAGTAATTAAACACGAGATGAATATATTTTGTATGTTCACCATACGAGATACAGAACAGAAGTGAACTCATCTTAACGTGAATTCCTGACATACATAGTCTACATGAGTACATGAGGTCACACAGAAATATTATAGTAAGTATTATTGACTGTAGAGTGTACCAAGGTGGAGACGAGATAGGACCATCATATATAGCTGGAATTCTAACACTCCCTCCTGGTACTCATCGTGGTCAACATCTTCTTCAGTGTTCTGCCATCATTGAATTTCATAGGCTAACGAATTAACTTTGTATTCACGTAGAGAAAGTTGTCACTAAGAGAAAATTATTGAAAGTAATTATGTACCTAACACACAGTTGAATATTTCCTGAATTATTTGATCGGATCATTATCACTAAGAAGTAATTAGTCGTTGCAATAATAATAAACGAAATTAAATTTATTCACAACCAACATATATATATATATATACATATCACAACATTATTACGTATTATTGAACACATCAATTTTTATAGCAGTTAAATTATAATGTTGACTAACAAGAACTTTTTCAGCAAAGTGGAACTAACCGTATTTCTTGAGCTTTTATTCACCACGTCTTAACGACATACAGTTATTAGACATTCGAAATGCTATTAAATAAGAACACATCGAATAATTCAATTAGTAATATTCATAATTACGTTACGGAAGCTTTCGAATAATGGTCGAGGAAGAGCTTTCGTAAATATATCAGCCAGTTGTTCCTTTGTAGGAATCCATTTTATATCAACTAATTTTTTGCGAATATACTTTACAGACATACTTATATTTTAAATTCACTAAGTGTCTTAATGCTTTGGACTGACCAGATTTTACAGCTTCAACAGTAGCTTGGTTATCTTTGAAAATTATAGGACTAACCTTTTGTTTTAATATTTTTAAACACAAATTTGACAAATATATTATTTCTTTACTAGCTTGATTTAACTCAATATATTCGGCTTCCATAGATGAGGTAGCAACACATTTTTATTGTTTGGTACCCCAAGCTATTGAATCACCAAATATTTGAATTAAATAGCCTGATGTGGACAAACCATCTGGATCAGTCATGCCTAAAGAAGCATCACTGTAACTAATGAAATTATGACCATTACCTTCGAAGTATATTCCAAGGTCTTTAGTTCTTTTTAAGTATTTCAACACACGTTCAACTTTAATCCAATCGTAAATGTCATAATTACTACATTTACGAGTTAATGTATTCACACAGAAAGAAATATCAGGTCGAGTACACATAGTTAAATAGAGAAGAGCACCAACTACTTCTCTATACGGAATATGATGTTTTAAGTTCAACGTTGTTTCAATTTTAGGTTCATACTTAGTTTTTTGATCCACTTGATTAGTGACCATAGGAGTATCGCACTCCTTACAATCTTTCATGCCATATTTAGACAATATAGACTCGATGAAACGCTTTTGTGACAAACACATTTTTCTTTGATTTTTATTACGATTAATTTCAATTCCTAAGTACTTTTTAGGTTAACCCATAATTTTTAGCTTAAATTCTTTATTTAAATGACGTTGAGTTTCTAAAATTTTATCTTTATTATTTCCGGTAATAAGAATATCATCGACATACGCAACAATTATCACAAAGGTAGAATTTCTTTCCCAATAATAAATGTTAGCTTGACCTTCATGGACAATAAATCTCATGTCCGTCATAGCCTTTTTGAAACAAACATGCCAGCGTTTGGGATTAACCCGGAGACCATACAAAGATTTCTTTAATTTACATACATGTGTGCGTTTGAACTCATCGGATTTATTAACACCATCAGGAATTTCCATGTAAATATTTTTCTCAAGTTCACCATTAAGGAATGCTACATCTACATCAGTTTGTATAACATCCCATTTTAATTTATTTGCGATTGCTAATATAGCTCTGACTTTAGCAATACCTAAAGTTCGAGCATATATTTCAGAATAATCATATACATTTTTATCTTTATAGCCACGACTTACAAAGCGCGCTTTTAAAAAGAATATTACCATTTCCTTCAACTTTTCTAACAAATATCCACCTAGAATCAATTGTTTTAGTATACTTAGGTCTTTTAACATAGTCCCAATTATCACTACCTTTTAAGGATTTTAATTCTTTATCTATTGCTTTTAACCACTCAGATTTATTTTTACATTTGAACACATCATCTAAATTTTCAGGTACTTCATTTAATTTACACATCATAGAAAAATACTTCTTTTCAATTACTTCAGGTTTATCTTTAGGATTAATTATTTCTAACTCATTTTCAATTTTAGACTTACTGAAAGTTGTATCACTGAATTTGACTTTCTTACTTTTGGACACATAGACAATTTCTTCATCTAAATTACGTTTATTACAGCTATTTTTATTTTGGATTAAATTGTCCGAAATATCTCCTGCAAAGTCAACTTCAGGGACTTGTTCATTTTCGTCCCAAGTATTAGTATCAAAAGTAGGGAAACCATTTTTCAAAAAATAATCTAACGGAAATTTATCTTTGAACATTACAGATTCTGAAAATTCAACATCACTACATTTATGTAATTTACCTGTTGTTGGATTTAAAAGTTGCACGATTCAGCATTACATCCGATGAGAATACACAATTCTCCACGGCCTTCTAGCTTTTTAACATTTTGTTTTTCATACGGTATTTTTCGGTATGCCACACAGCCAAATCGATGAATTTATTTAATTGTAGGAACTTTATTCCGAAGTAACTCATATGGGGTTTTAAATCCCAACTTTTTGTGAGGTAACCTATTGTGAATATGAACAACTTGGTTTAACACAAGTTCCCAAAACTCAATAGGTAGACCACTATCGATGAAAAGAGCTCAAATTTTCATAAGTAAAGTTTGATTTACTCTTTCTGCCACGGCATTAAGTTGAGGAGTATCAGGAGGAAGAGTCTAGACAATGATACCCTCATTTGCAATAATTTTCTTCATAGACACACTCATATATTCTCGACCACCATCGATACGTAAATAATTAATTTTAGCTGAGCTATCACCAAGATACTGAACGTCACAGTATATCTAGAAAAATCATCGGTAAAAGTTATTATGTAAGAGCTTTTCTGCCAGAATCTTAATGGTTTTATTGAGTCAATTAGATTGGAATGAACTCTGACTAAAGGTTTTGATGCGACATCACGCACAGCTTTATGAGGACGTTTTGTTATTTTTGCCAAATTACATGCTTGACAATCTTTAATTTCATCTGCAAAATTAATATTTTCGAGAAATTTAAAAGTTTTCTTTGGTTTTTCTAAATAGGCGACTGACGCATGTCCAAGTCTTAAATGATAAAGAAGACCTAACTTCTTACAAATACTTTCTTTATTAAACTCATCTATTTTCTTTAATTCTTCGATTAGAATATTAGCACCAATATCTAGAAATTCTTCTAGACCTTCATCATCTAGTTTTTGAATATTCGTATACCCTTGAGCTGAAATATAATCATGATCATGGTCATTGTCCTGACTAACATTTTCATTTTCTGACTCTGACAATACATCATGAATTTGAGCATATCTATGTTCTTTATTTATTTGTTGCTGACTAACAGCTTCTTTTTGTTTTGTCACACAGACTTTTTCATTATTTTCACTAATTTTTAAATCTATAATCCAATAATTTTGAAATTTATGTCCACACAGAATAATTTTGCCCGTTTTCTTATTTATTATTTTACACTTAGTATTTGTAAATATTGCATTGTAACCTAGTTTCATTATTTTATGTAACAAAAATAGATTATCACTTATTTCTTTAGAATAATTTACGTTTTTCAACTCAAGTGTATTACCACTAAGATTTTTCACAAAGATAGAACCTTTATGGGTTACGTATTAATTTGCAACTTCATTTTTATTAGCACAAGAAATGATTTTCGGTTTCTTTAATTTTTGAACATTTTTCATAAATTTAAGGTCGGACACAAAGTGATTTGTATCTCCTGTATCACTAAGAAAACGAATTTCATTTCTCGGCTGTTCATTAATATATATACACTTAGTAAATTTTGATTTTGTTCTTAAAACCATCGCTTTACCTTTCGGATTTGGAGACTGACTCCTAGACAAACTTGAACTTTTGGACAAACCGGAACTTGACGTTGATGAGGATGACGACGAACGTCTTCTTGTAGACCAAACACCATGTCGTTTGCTTTTCTTATGGTGCTTGTGTGAACGCTTGGATTTGTGATACGACTTATGTCGTTTCTCCCTTTGTTTATCTTTGTTGCGGAACTGACCAGATATTTTTTTTGTTTCAGACTGACTGGAAGAATCGTTAATAGGCTCTAATCTAGTGGTGGCTTTACATTCCGCCGCTAGATGACCACGCCTATTGCACTTATAGCACTTACGAGTAGCTAAGTTGAACTTATTCGCTTCATTACTTTCTCCTGCAAAATCAAACTTCTTATTAAAATTGCCACTAAGTCTTTTTCTTTTAAAATTCGGATTATTAAATTTAGCTGCCTTAGCCGCAGCTTTATCTAACTTATAGGTATTATTTCGTTCTTTTAATAACATTTCTTCTTCTAATGCGATGCCTTTAACTTGTTCATAAGTAATATCACACAGAATTTCACCATTAGGACCAACCTGTTTACGATCTTTACATTGTATTCTAATATTCAGAAATGGAATTATCATATGATTTAAGAAAGCTTCAAGCTTTCGTTCTTCGGACCAACCGTTATAATAAATTGTTAACTTACGAGATAATTCCTCAAATTCTTTCAGCCATTCTTTTAATTCTATATTTTTAGGATTAAAAGTTTTGAGTTATGTATGTGTCGCACTCAAGACCTTTTGGTTCTTTCATATGTTTAATTTTGAGGAAACACACCGTAGGATCAGATTCACCAAAAAGTAATTTTCTATGAGTTTCGTCCAGCCATTCACACAGAGTGGCTCAAGCGTCAATTTTAAGTTGAGTTTGATTTTCTTCTAAGCAAATAGGATAATGAATATCAAAGAAATGAGAAATAAACATACTAAATTGATCATACCATAGTCGGAAATCGGTCTCCTCGGTTAATTTAACTGGAGTAATACGAACCTTGGTTGAAAAATAATAATTATGGTTATCCTTACCCCATTGTCGCGGACACACCAGCGTTATGCTCCTGCATAATTCTTTTGTTTCGTTGACGAGCAGTTTCTTGAGTAAGATCAACTTCCATGGGGGCTGAAGTTGATTTACTCACCGTGGTGGATGAACCGATATTTTGTGGTAATGTGGACTGACCTGAGTTTTGGCTTGATACGGACTGACCGAAATTTTGAGTTGTTACCTGACTAACAAGTTCTACTTGACGACATGCCTCAGATCTTTGATTTTCTATCAAGATATTTTGGCATATTTTCAAGTAGTCCTTGGTTATGATAGCAGCTAAATTAATGTCATGCCATGACATTTTCAATGGCCTTTTTGAAATCAGCCATTAATTTAGCCTTACGCGATGCACGCTCTATTTCGTAATCCATTCTGGCATAAGTAGGCGCCAACGGATTTAAGTTCGAACTTACAGAATGCTGAGTGTTAGAAGAACTGAATAATGGTTGAGTGGTTGAACTAATCATATTTTTGTAACTCTGTTGACTAGGATTTGGTAACAAACGTAACAGCACGGTACGCCCTGGAGGTGGGGGAACATTTTCATTCGCCACCTGATTTGGCGGTATCTGAAATAATATACGTGAACACACACGAATATTAGGTTTTTACAGCCACGGCCAACGATCATTTATTATACTTCAATGGAATGACAAAAGTCACATAATATAATTAGACAAACTCATCATACGACACACGTAAGCAAATATATTGCCTTCTATTATCGTGCATACCATCGAATAAATTTCATAAGGTGCCTACTCCCACAGATATGTAGGTCTAGGACGCTTTATGCCTGGCCAGGACTCTACACCATGGTATATCATTGCACTGAAGGACTTGATTACACACAGATGAGCACTAACTCATACCCAAATACGTCCTTAGGATTCGGGATTTACTCGTAAAAACGAGAATTCATTCAAAAATGATCGAAAAGAATGAATATTTTAAAGTTACAATACACAATTTTTCATACAGAATATACTTCTCCGCGTTAATTAAGTACTTCAGTACCTAGCCTCCATTTTTACACTAACGAAAAATTTATTCTTTAGCTCCCTCCAAACTGGGATTTTTGTATTTGAAGTACACACCCAATTTACGAAATAATTAATTTTACATACCTGGTATAACGATAGATATCTTATTATTTGTAATGTTTCATCATCCATATTCATTTTATTTTCTTAAAATTCAAAATCAAAATAAAAGACGTACTTTTAGAAATTTTTATAACGAACACTCACGTTTTCAATTTCAAATGAACGTTGATCAAAATTACTAGGCAGAACTGACTGCTTGTTTTAGTGGTAGTAAGTCAGTTGATTTTTCCAGCCAATCAGGGTTCAGCAGGGTTCATCGGTGAATTCATCAGAATTAACACCGCTGGACACACCAATACAAACACAATAAATTACGTAATTACTACCCTTGACACTAAGTCTGAAATCTTCCCGACTAACCGTATTTCAAGATTTCATTATTACGGGTAATTATTCTGACCACACAGGTATAATAATAATTCAGAATAATAATTATCGGAAACACATTCCTTTAATTATAATTACGTAATTTAGTGTCTGTCACCCTTAATGCCCTCTCTTCTGCTCCTGCCATCTTTTATGTCTGCGCACTTCTCGTAATTTAATTTATTCAAACACCACGTGTGTGGCATATTTGCCTAAACTTATTACGTAGTTATTTTTGACTGACAACTGACATACGTCCCAGACACACTGAAGGACTTTTTTAGGTAATTCGTAGACACACTTTATTTTCTAAATTGTCACTAAGACCATAATTAATTATTTATCACTTAGAAATTCAATGATTATTACTTACCCTTATGGTCCTTGTTTTGTATCGGGAAGTAAACTTTACCGACGCCAGACTATCACTGGATTCTTATCCGCAACACTTAAAATACACTTTATCACTATTTTATTGCACGAGAATCTAAATTATTATTATTAATTAACCTTTTGATGCTACCATATTGGAGGATTCAATAAAACAGTAATTAAACACAAGAAGAATATATTTTGTATGTTCACCATACGAGATACAGAACAGAAGTGAACTCATCTTAACGTGAGTTCCTGACATACATAGCTTACATGAGTACATGAGGTCACACAGAAATATTATAGTACGTATTATTGACTGTAGAGTGTATCAAAGTGGAGACGAGATAGGACCATCATATATAGCTGGAATTCTAACAGTTACGTTTTATTATCTTATCGCTAATTGTTGTCCGTTGGTTTTATCTTTTGTGCTCGGGTATTGTGTTTGAGGTGGTGTTTAACATGTTTATTTTTTGATAAGAAAGGTTGTATGGCTAATCTTGTTTGTGGTCATGTAATGAGCTATAAGGAATTTTATCTGCATTGTATTTATTGTTCACTCTTTCCTTTCTTCAATCGTGTGCAAATTTTTTGTGTATTTCTCTCACGCTGGTTCAAAATTGTATGTGTTTCTATTCTCTCATATTATAGGGTTTTGACTTGCTCGATTTTAATGTGGTTTTCATTGATGGGTCTTCAAGAAAATCGAGTATCTATTTTTGACAAGAAATTTCTAGAAATGGATTATTGTTAAGTATTATTCTTAATTATTTTAGGGGTATTTTTTCTGCAATTTATTTCATGTTTCGACTGTAATTTTGGACTTGGGACAACTTGTACTTGGAAGGATATATTATCAAATAAACGATTTTACTATTATATATATATGTTCGTATTTTCCAGTATTTTTACAACTATATTCTCAAATTTGGTTCTATCTAATGATTTTGTCAAAATATCAGCCAACTGATTTTCAGAACTTACAGCTCTAAAGTGTATAATTTATTCTTCCATAGCTTCTAGAATTGAATAACACTTGATCATGAGGGCTCTTGATTTTTTCTGACTTTCCCCTGAACATATTTTTTGTGTGGAAATATTATCTTCCATTATATCTACGACTATTTTTTCATTAAAAATTTCAAAATTTATATATTGTATGACTTTGATAATATCTAAGATATTGAAAACTGCTATGATCTCTGCTACGGTACTAGATGAAGCATGAATTATCTGTTTAGAACAATTCCATTCAATCAAATCCCCATTTACAAAAATCATAAATCCAGTTATCGATTTTCCTTTCTGCAAATTATTAATATTAATATTATTTTCATCAACCTGAGCGGCATACAAAGCATCTATATAGGCTTGAATTCCATCCCCTTAAGATTTGTATGTTAATGTATAGTTTTTAGTAGAATTAATATATCTAAGTATTCTCCTTACATAATTTTTGAGAGTATCATTGGAGTTATTCTAAAAAGTGTGAAAAGAAGTTCACTGGAAAAAGTATGTGAGGCCTAGTCAATCTAGCCAAATATAATAATCCTCCTATCATGGATCTATATTCAGTGTTGTCTTTTCCATTTTCCACTTTATCTATAATAAGTCCTGTTCTATAGGAGTATTTGTATTTTTTATCTCAGATATTCCAAATTTTTTGATCATTTTTTCTATATGCTTATGTTGCGATAAAATTATTGCTTTATTTTTGATGTCTCTTTTTATTTCGAGTCCTACAAAAAATCTCGGATTATTTATTATGGTTATCATGAATGATATTTGTAGCTCCTCATTTATTTGAGTTATTGACATTTACGAGTTAGAGGCAATCAATATATCATCCACATAACTTAAGAAATATATTTTTTCATTATTATTATTTATTTGATACAAGCATCTATCAGCTTTGGTTCTCAAAAAAC
This sequence comes from Ericerus pela, assembly GCA_011428145.1. NCBI lineage: Eukaryota > Metazoa > Arthropoda > Insecta > Hemiptera > Coccidae > Ericerus > Ericerus pela. The sequence goes on along the minus strand of WOFM01000571.1, from coordinate 27,241 downwards.
CCATATCCTTAATTTTAGAGTCCAACAAGTCATACCATGACTTGCTTGAAGTCTTTAGTCCATAAATTGACTTTTTTAATTCTAATACCTGGTTTGAATTTATATTCCCTCAGGCCTCCTTACATAAATTGGCTTTATTATAAGTGAGTTTAAATAGGCAGTTTTAACGTCATACTGGATGAGTATTAATTTATATTTATTAACTATAGAGAGTAACAATCTTATGGTACTAATTGAGGCAACGGGGCCATGAGTTTTGGTAATATTATATTCCATCCTATCCTTAAAGCCCCTTGCCACCAATCTGGCCTTTGGTTTTGGATTTCCAAACTCATCATATTTGATTGTGAAAATCCACCTAGTATCTATTAATTTTTGGCGGTCATAATCGACTATCTCCCATACCTTCATATCATCGAGAGAATTGAACTCATCACTTATGGCTTTGATCCATTCATCCCTAAATGGGTTTGCATTTATTTCTGCAAATTTTTTTGGAATACAATCCTCAATATATGTTTTATTATAATTAATATTAATATTCATTACTATGGGGTTGATTATTCCTAGATCATATTCATAATTTGCAGCTTTTATTGTTAGGGGTTTATTAGTTCTTTCAAGGGACTTAATATTTTGCGACTCATCTACTTTCACATCGCAAGATATGTATGATTTTGTATCATATGGATCTCTTAGGCAGTAACCAGTATTGGTATAGCCCATCATTATGTTTTTCTCAGCCCTGTGTGCTAATTTTGGATCTATTTTATTTTTTGACTTAGACTTGGCCTTTGTAGCATTTTGCTTTCTAACTTCTATAGGAATATGTCTATACGTTAAGGAACCAAAGACTTTTAAATTCTTTAAATTTGGTTTAATACCATAAAATAATTTATAAGGGGTTTTATAATCTATATTAGCTTTTGTTGGTGATCTATTCATGAGATATGCTGAGGTTACAGCAGCATACAACCAGTATTTTATGTCAAGATTGGCATCAATGAGCATGGCTCATACTCTCCTCATTAAAGTCTGGTTCTGCCTTTTGGCAACACCATTCAACTTGGGGGAGTACGGGACTACATAATCAATTGTGATACCAACCTCATTACAATAATTAATTATTTTTGTATTTGTATATTCTCTCGCATCATCACATCTGATTGTCCCTATTGGGTAATCAGGAAATTTATTCCTCATGGATACTATAATATTTTTGAATTCGGTTGTTACCTGACTTTTGTTTGCAATAGGCAGTACAAAAGTGTATTTTGAGTAATGATCAATAAATGTCAGAATATATTTCTGATTTGCAACAGAAGGTGTAAATGGACCAATTATATCTAAAGATGCTATTTCCAATTTACGTTTTGGTTTTGCCCTAATACCATTGTGGCCTAACCTTGAATTATTTGCGATACAGCATATTTGGCAATTTCAAAAATCCTTATCCCTAAAATTTAGGTTTTTGGGAATTCAGACTGCTAAAGTTTTCAGTTTTTGCAAATATCTTGCATTCAAATGTCCTAATCTCCTATGTATTAGCATCTTTTTATTTATGTTATTATTATTTGATGTTTTTTCTATGTCTTGTTCATTATTGTTGTTATGTTCATTATTGCTGTTATTTATTTCTATTTGTTCATCTTCACCCCTGAGGTGATTCAATATTCTCATTTGCCTCTTCTATTTCTAATTCAATAGTAAAATCATCCCATTTGTCCTCTTCCCCTTGGGTTACTGTAGCACACATTTTATTATGCTCACTATCTTCAATATTATTATTATTTTCTATAGTATTATTATTAAAGGATTTTTTTTTTTTATTAAATTATTATTCTTATTATTCGTGTATTCGATATTATAATATATATAAAAAATTCCATTTTCTTTGATGGCTGTTATTATTATCTCACCATTTTCTATAAAATAAATGTTGGCAATATTCTTTTGTTGATCTATGTTTATTATTCCAGTATTGGTTATTTTAATTGCAGAAATAATATCCATATTTAGATCCGGCACATAGTGGACATCGTTCAATTCTACCAATGACTGATTTTTGTTCGAATTTTCAACTTTAATTATCATTCTACCAGTATGGGTAGCATAGAGAAAAGCATTTTTTCCTGCACATTGCAGTTTGACTGGGGTAACAAATTTTTTAACATCTATTAATTTATTTAAATCAGACGCTAAATGCACTTCGGCTGCCCCATCCAAAATTGCTTTATTTTCTAATTCAATATAATTTTCATTTTCTTTTTTATTTGTAATTAATTTGTTTAATAAACATTCATTATTTTCCTCAGGAAATTTCCTAACCATGCATGACATCTTCACTTGTTATTCTGCATTTTCCTTTTTATTCGTGTTTGGTTGATTTGTATTGGTTTTAGGTGGATAATTACCCTGATTTTTATTCATGTTATCATTATTATTTTGTTGCATATTATTATTGCCACAATTTTGCGCAATATGACCACCTTGGCCACATTTATAACATTTATTATTATTTGGGTTATAATTTCTATTATTCCCTCGGTAATTATTGCCTCTATAGTTATTATTACCATTATTTGTACCATTATTATTATTATTATTACTATGATTTCCATTTCATTCATTATTATTATTATTATTGTTAGTATTATTTGGACCGTTATTACGGTTTCCATGCCTATAATTATTATAATTATTACCCCTATAATTGTTTCTTCCTATAAAATTTCCATTTCTGCCCTTATAATTATTATTATTTTGATTCCCATTATTCCTAAAATTATTATTTTCAGAATTATAATTATTACTATTTTGTTTTTTCATAGTCTGATCACAAAATTTTAAATCAGAATCTTCCCTTAAAATTCTTTTGAAATTTTCAATATTTTTTTCATGGTTCGGTAGATTCTTAAATTGCATTTTAGCCAGAGCCTGCTCAAAACATAGGGCTAGCTGTAAATTTTCCAATTCTTCTTTCTCGCTCACCTCATTTCCACTGTCAGACACATCTGTGACTAATTTGTCCCATTTTTTAAGGAAACCCCTCATATTGTCTCCTGGCTGGAATCTGAATTCCATCCATTTGACTTTAGCCATATTTGCCGTAACAGTGGTCTTCTACATATATTTATTATCTAATTTTTTTAGCATCATTACTTCTGTGTGACAATCTCTAATTTATTTGGTTATATCATTTGATACTCTTTCCAATATAAATGCCTTAGCGTTGTCTTGCATTTTGTAATAATTAAGCATTTTGCAATAATTAAGCATTTCGCTATCAGGCCTAAAATTTAAATCATCATTGTGTGTGATATATGATTCTAAATATTCGTGCTCGCCAAATATCTCATAATACCCTGCTCCCCTTATTGCAGAGATAATCATTCTCCTACAATCCAGGTAGTATTTTCCATTGAAAACCTTTCCTAGGGGCGCTTGAATGGGTTTAATTTCATTTGGGGAAGCCATTATATTTTCTTTTATTTTTTGAAAACCTAACACACTATTTTATATATTCGTAATAGTTATATATTCCTTGTTTTCTAGTAATCCTTTTTTAATTTTGTTTATTAATTCTTGTTCTTTTTTATTTGTTTTTTCTAATTCTTTTTCGTAACTGTTTTTTTCAATTTTTCCTATTTTATCCAGTTTACAATATTTTATTTAATCAATTATCATTGAAAAATCTATCCACAAATTTTTTCTCAGATTCCAATGAGCTATAGATTCTCGATGAAAAGTAATTTGGGGATGAATCTAATATTTTAATATATTTATTGCTACTAATTTCTTCTATTCTCCCCGAAATATCAAGGAAGAAAGATTCTAATATAATTTCTCCTGTAAAATATTTATAAAAGGGTAGATTATATGTTTCTAACTTTAAGTCTATGACTTTCTCACCTTCAAATTTTTTCACTAAATCTTTCAATTCTTCACTCTCAATTCTATATTCTCCAATTATACCCACTATTATATTAATTATTTGGGACACATATATTTTTTGGGTACTATAAAATTAATTTTTTACAACCTCAAACACAATATTACTGGACACAAAAAATAATCAACTATAACATATATTACCTTTTCCAATTTTTCTTGACAATTTATGTTGCGCAAAATTTTCAGCTTGAAGATCAGTTGGTTCGCCGTTGTACTTTATGTTTAATTTTGACTCAAGTTGTCCGAAAGTTGGGGTCTTTGATGTTGTAGATTACCATAGAATCTTTGATGACATGAGCAGATTTTCTTCGGTGGTTCACTGGATCCTTTGGTGGTCCTTTCTAGATTCTTGTTCGATGACTTCCAAGGTCAGCCGTTAGTGAATCAGGAACAATTTACTTTTTTATTTCATTTTTTGATTTATGTAAAAATTTACAAAAATTAAAAAATTGAGTTTAACTTCTCGATAACACGATACTTTTTCATGTAAATTCACATTGCCCCATTAAAAATACATAAGAAAAATGTTTTTTTACCCGTATTTTTTGACATAATTCTCTTATTTCATGAGATACCCTTTTGTAATAAATAAAATTTTAGAGGTTTCTAAAAATAAAATGAGCCCAAAAACAAGAAGTTTAACCCCTAGAAACTAAGAAAATTGAAAAAGAAGATGAAATCGCATTAAATTCATGAAAATGAGTGGTTATAATTAGTTTTCTTTAAAGTTAAGTTTTTTGATAACATTAAATTAAGCCAATTTGATGCCCAATTTCATCCTCTTCTTCAATTGTCTCTGCTTCTAAGGGCTTAAACTTCCGGTTTTTTGGCTCATATTATTTTTTGAAACCTCCTCTAAAATTTAATTTATTACAAAAAAGTAGCTATTTTATTAAATAAGAGAATTATGACCAGAAATTTGGGTAAAAATGCATATTTTCTATGTATTTTAAATGGGGCATGTAGGTTTAATAGAGTGGGTATAGCTGGCCTCACTGAACGTCATCTAAAATGTAGCGTATTGTGCCTCTGGTATTAATTCATATGCTAGTTGGTTAAAACCCCAACAGATACCAGTGATACCTAGGTAAAACACTCCAAGTCATTTAAAAATGAAATTAATACTCTCGAGTTTTAAATAATATATTGGCCCCAAAGGTTATTTACTCTCCTATATCAATGGTACCTCGGAAAAGAAATAATTCCAAAAATTCACAAGAGGGCAAAAATTTTGTATTAGCTCTTTTATAAAACACACTACTGATTCAATTCTATGCGGTCAAAGAATTGAATATGGAGTGTATTTACTAACATTTGAACTGTTTATACTTACGAGTAATCTGTAGAAAATGGTCTCAATAAATAATGTTTATCAATATAATATTAAAATTAAATTTTGTATATTTTATAATGAAGAAAAAAATTCATTCTATTCAGTCGTATGCTCTATGACAAAAATAAATTCCGAACAGTAATTACTTTTTAATGAAAAAATTGGGCGTAGCCGCCACGAACTCCCTTAGTCTTTAAATCATTTTTTACTTCATAAGAATTGGTAAACGCATTTATGTAACAAGTTGGGATATTGAACATACAAATTAGAACTCATCAAAATCACAAAGGCATAATGCAGCAATTATTAAATTCAATAAAATTGAAATATAGGAATTATTTTCTTAATTTCTATAAACTTTCTACCTAAGTGAGGATAGAGCAAAATTTATGAATACAATAAAACGCAAAAATTTAAAAAAAAAAACTCAAGATTTTTAAATGTATTATAATTATTGTAAGTAAATACTGGTCTACAGTACTGTCAGTACAAATGTGTAAAATAATTTAAAATTAAACATACAAATGTGGAAGGTGCGGTTTTTAAAAGAAGAAAAATATAAATAAAAAAATATTCATGGACGGACTTTGAATTTGACATTAGTAATAGTCAACGAATAAAATATACATAAAATTTCACTACACGTAGACACTTAAAGAATAATGAATGGAAAAAAAAAATGAGATAGCAACAAAGAATGAAAGAAATAAACAAAATTAGCTCCCAGAGATTCAAAATGATAATACTGATGGTGATTGCAGTTACAAGTAAATAATGTAATGTATTTTGAATCACTTCTTGATTGCAACAAAACATCCCATTTTAGAATGGACAGTGGAAAGTACAGTTCTGCGGGTGAACGTAGTAATAAAATAACGACTGAAGACAAATAGAACACAAATGCGACGGTGACTAATACACCCAATTATGCGGAACCCACTGATGTTGGTTTGCTAACGTTTCCATTACTTCAACAATTTGTAAAAATGTTTTATCCATGTCCTCGTTCACTATAATTTTGTCAATGTACTTTTCATAAGTTCTTTGAAGACAACAACTTTCTTCCAGCGTTTTCTTAAAATCATCTTCCTGAAAAATTTCGCAAATGTCTGTATAAATATAATTCGACGATAAAATGAACCACATTAACATAACTTACTTCATACAACGAAGCTAATGATTCCAATGTTTTAGCACGACGAGAACTATATCTGATCGAGCTTTGCCTATCGAACTAAATAAAAAAGCACAAAATAAACAAAGCAATAGTATTTTCAGCAAAATTAAAATTTAAGAAAAAGCAAACGAATTTTTTTTTTTTGGCAAACCTTCATACCATTTAGAACTGAAGAGTATGACAAAAGTTCACATTCTTGAATCATTATAATAAGATGTAAAGCAAAATATCAGCATATAATAATTTCACTGATACTACAATATCAATTTAGCCAAACGTAAAATAAAATTACAACAATCTAGAAATTTTCAACTTACTTAAAAGCAAATACACTTACTGTTAGCGTGCGACTTGAATATCCATTAAACCGTCCGTAATCGTATAAATGCTTCAGTGATTCCATTCCCGGAGCAGCGATGAATATAACATATGGCATAAATTCCGCAGCGTTGTGAAGAATTTTCAAAGCCTAAAATTTAAAATATAAATAAAACGCTCAAGCTGATGAACGTTCTAATTCCTTAGAATTTTTCTTTTTTACTTACAGAAGGACTGCAATCTAGAACACACATTTTTCCTTCATTGATAACATTTCTAATTGAATCTAAACTGGTTCCATATAAATGCCCATTGTGCTCTCCGTATTCTAAAAATTTGTGCTGCTTAATTTGCTTCTCCATCTCGTCTCGATCAAGAAACCAGTAATTTTTTCCATTCTCTTCAAGCTCACGTTGAGGACGCGAAGTAACTGCAATGTTAGTAACAAGATGAAAATGACCCACAACACTGAGGATTTCAAAGCTAATTTTTTCTTATATACCAGGTATAACACCGGCGAATTTCCCAGGATTACTATTAATTAGACGACCTTTTAATGTGCGTCTTCCTACACCTTGCGGTCCAACTAACGCTAACACGCGTCGTTTAAATGGGGGCATTTTAGTAACTTCCTCGTATAACAACAATTCAGCTTTATCAAATTCGACGTTCCACTTGGACTGATACATCTTCTTGCGTTTTCTTCGCGCAATCTTTTAAACGGAAAATTTGAGACATTAAAACAATAATGTATAGAAATCCTCCAAAAGAATAAATTTACACCCACTCTGGTGCCACAAATCCCAATTTTATGGACATAATCCGCTTCGGGAGGAACGTAAGCTTTACGTCTTTCCTCAAGGTCTGGCGAAGGTATCAGTCCGATAGCGTTTTCTCCGACCTTTTTCGCCTGCCACCAGATTGGGTCTTTCTGATCAACAATCTGAAATCAATATCCTTAAAATAACACAATCGTATAAAATTTTTGAATTAATAATAACTAACAATTTCGGCATACCTGCAATATATCGCCAATTTTAAATTCTAGCCCCAGATTCTGACACGGAATCAGAGAGTCTTCTTCTGGATTATAGTTAAATAAGGCACGTACGTAACACTAAAAAACCATAAATGTTACTCAAGTCCATTTTCGCGGTAAAAAATCAGATACAATTCCAACAAAAACCACCTGTTGTGATTTAGGCGATTGATCAATGTCATGTTTGGTTGCTATTCTGAACTGCAACGTAGATTTACTTTGGCAAACCGCTTCCATTAACTCTTCAGGAGTCCTTAGATTTACACCATTGACTTCTAAAATAACATCCCCTTGATGCAAGGTATTTTCTTTGTCGATAGCACTACCAGCCAGCACTCGAGCAACAATCACATTTCCATTTTCGTCTTGTTCAACTGTCAATCCCTGAACACCAATCAACATGAGTTGTTTAACGTGAGGAAGTACCCTTTTTTCTCAGAATATTACAAAAATTACAAACCAAAGGCTGATTCGGCTGTTTCACAATACTGACAACTTTATAACGGTGAGTCATTGTGAATGTGAATTGTTGAGATCTAAAATGAACGAAAGTTCAACAGATAAGCTAAATTTTTTTACGGTTATCACCTATTTACAAAGAACTTTACTAAACTAACAACGGCAGTAAGTTGAAATTAAGAAAAATTATACAAAAGACAGTTAGAACGGCAACATTTTCCTGCAAACAGAAAATTCAATACTGATTTTTTCATTAATTTCATGTGTTAAATCACAAGTTACTGAACTATTCAAGATTAAAAATAAAATTAAGAAACAACTCATTCTTCATTTTAAAAAATTAGAAGGTCTACTCGCCTTGCGAACTTCGGAACTGGAAAATTTCTACTCAAGTTGGTCAAAGAATATAGACCTATACCGTTAAATAAAGTTTTATTGAATTGTTGATGAGTATGCTCAAAATTCAAACCTTTTAGTAATACTCCCAACAAAAAGAACTGATCTACCCCTCTAGAATGTTGGAAACTAGAAATATTGACGTTGGTAAAAAGTTAAAGTAGAACGAAGGACTGAATTTTGTTTGAAAATATGACAATCAAAAATAATTGGAATAAAAAAAACCAAACATAAATGAGCTCAATTGTCCCAATGAACAAACAGGGACAGGCAATATATCACTTTGTAGAGAAGATTTTAGTCAATATTTTCTACTCTTAAATATACTATTCAATACAGCTTACATTTTATATTTTACGTATATTGGAAACGTTCGATAGCAATCAGCAGAAACAATTCCGGGACAATGTTATCATAATAAAACCATCTGATGATAAGGTTTTAATAATGCCTTCCGTTTATGATAGTTACGCTTTCTTTCGAAACAATTTCAGACTCCTCCCGAACGACAGTAATTCATTTTTAAATATGTGAAGAAAATTTATCGTAGGCACTCACCAGATTTACAGAATTCGGTGATGATAATGCTGTCAATTTTAAATTTAATGAATATTTCTAGAACACAGAAAGCACACACTCGTCTTCTAAAGTCCGATGAGAAATCATTAAAAATTGAAATTAAAATTATTTCAAAAATGAAAACTATTAAATCTTGTTGGGTTGTTCCCCATTCACAATACGTTATCAAATCAATCCTTAATTCCACATTCCGCTCGTAAGTCAAACAGACTGTAGAGTGCGCTGAAACGAGAAGCGTCTATGTTAGAATTCTTTGACTATATACGTATATTCAAAGTTAGAATTCCAGCTATATATGATGGTCTTATCTCGTCTCCACCTTGGTACACTCTACAGTTAATAATACGTACTATAATATTTCTGTGTGACCTCACGTAATCATGTAAACTCTGTGTGTCAGGAACTCACGTTAAGATGAGTTCACTTCTGTTCTGTATCTCGTATGGTGAACATACAAAATATATTCTTCTCGTGATTAATTACTGTTTTATTGAATCCTCCAATAGTGTAAATCTCACTCTGGACTCCTTCGACCATATACATAATGGACTGCGCATACTGATAAAATTAACATTGGCTTATATAAGGACATCATGAAGGCGTACATTGCATTCAAAAGTTCCCATTTTTCAGGATTTATCAAATATCATAAGTCAATTGATTAAATAATTTGGAGGGATTTGCTTTGTCATTTTATAGAATGATAGTGTTTTTAAAAATAAATACAGTCATTTATTCCTTTTTAATATTCGTAGGTGTATTCTCCTCTATTTGTAGCTGAATCCTAATTAATTTAAAGGCGACAAATCGAAAAGAATTCATAGATGAATTCTGTGAAAAGTATAGTTTGATAAGGGAAGGAACTTTTGAATAGAATGTACATTTCATTTAGTTGCTTTCAACATTTTATCAGTACGGACAGTTAGGGCTGCAAAGCTGAAAAATAAAACATCGGCTTTCAGCTTACGCTTACAACCTTGAAAAATAAAAATTCAACTTCAGCTTTTAGCTTCGCAAAATATATTTTTTGGCTTTTAATTTTTAGCTTTTTGAAGCCAAAATATAAAGATTCAGCTTATAGCTTTTGGCTTTCAGCTTCAACAATCAGCATATAAAATAATTTCTCTATTGATAAAATAAGATAAATACACAAGATATTAAAGTTGCACAGCTTTTATTAAAGAATGAAAGTCAAAAGTAGGTGTGCTACTACAGAAGTTAATTAAAAGTACATTACAATTATCATTTTTTATGAATATAAATGCTTAAAATTTGATTTCAACAATAAAATGTCATCAATAATATCAGAGCTAAGAGAATTCCTCAATGGATCAAGTATATATCTCAGCTGAGAAAAAAGGCGCTCCACAATTATTTGAGTACAAGGAACAGCCAATACAATCATGGCAACTTTATATAATTCAGGACATATCATTTTATTAGTTTCCCAGAAGTGAATAATATTTTCACTCGATTTAAGTCGGTAATTGGGTATAAATGTTCTAACAATTGTTTCAAATTCTGTCCCACCAATAGCAGCTAATTTGTCACGTTGAAGTTTATCTCAATGCTTATTATGAAGCATAAAATCTATCTGAACTAACACATTTAGAGCATCTATACTTTCACTGGAACTCGGTTAGATTTTCTAGCTTCCAAATTTGACAATGGTTAAAGTACTTAAAATTGAGTTCCTATCGAATACAAAATTGGTTGAATATTCTCTTCCATTTTCTGAAACTACATCCCTCTAGTTATGGTGGAGCACAAAACTTTTTTGTTACATATGCTTTGTCACCTAAAATATATTCATGTGGTAAAAAATAATCATCAGAAATGGCAACAATATTCTTATAAATATTTGAATTTCTAAAACTCCTAGTATGGGAGACAGAACTAGGATATCCTGCAAAACATTTGATGAACATGCTGTTTATCATCATAGATTGCTTGCAATGTTATACCTTAAAAACATTTACAATTAACGTATACCTGGGAATTCTCAGATAGTGCCTTGATTTTAACATAAGTGCCATCAATTTCTCCTATCACACAGTTGAATCCACCCAGTCATTTAAATTTTTCAGAAATACTGAATTTTGCCATGCAATCACAGTTGGACTTAATGAATTCAGAGCATACAACACAAACAAGAAACATGAGTGTTATATTCCTTTATATCCATTAAATTGAGACCCTATAGATCTATAAGGAACAAAATAGAAAAAACTTAGATCAGCCTTACAAAAATTTAAAAATAAAATATTTTTATTAGTAATATTGTTACCTGAAGTTATCTGGAGTCGCAAATAACCACAGCATTGGAAATAACTGCTTTTTGGGACAGACAGTGTTGGTTGCCCAGCTAACTGGTTAGTTTTCAATTGAGGTGAAATTTGTTACAACAGCCATTCAAAGGCACAAACTGATGAATGGATATACATTTAGAATTCTGTGTGAGTGAGCCTAGGAATGGTGTACTCTACAAATGATTGAATTCTTGACATTAGCACTAAAGTTTTTCTTCTCTTTCTTGATCTCTGTTGATTGGGTTCTTTATCAGATGAAGCTCTAACATCTACATATATCAACACTAAATTGTAAATCACATTTAAATTAACAAATTTATTAATACTTTGATAATGATTTTACCTAATGATGATGAGAACACATACACCTGAAAGATGTTAGTAACAGTTTATGTAATGGTAAGCACAATATATTTCTTACTCTCATCCATTTTGATAAATAATATAATTAATAATAATAAATAATGCAACAAATTAACAATTTTCACATACAAATTTGAATTTTTCAATTCTTACTTCATAACATGTACTGTTGGTTACACCAATTCAAAAGTACCCAAAATTTAGGTTTTTAACTCTGTGATTTTCATTTGCTCTGTTTGATAGAACTACACTGGGAGGGCGAGTCCGCAAATGTAGAAATGTTATATGACTTTATGCCAAGTTTTACTTGAATATTTGTGGAATATCCCTACCAGTGTAGGTTGGTGTAAGTTAGTGTAATCCTATCAGTCAGAGTTATTTGGTGTGTGATTTGATAATTTATACTTGATCATTATTATATTTGTATTACATGTTTAGTTGACTTATGGTCTCTGATACTTGAACATCAATATATTCTAGTCACAAAGTTACATGTGTTTTATTAATTCTTCTAACTACTTTTGAGTGCCATTTTCATGGTGTATTCTATCACAGTTCGAGTTATATTTATTTGTGTTTTGCAGCAACATTTTTTCTGAAATTCTTATTTCCAAAACTCACATGTGCTTCTAATCCAAACCAACACAATAGCAAAACACATGTGATAAGAATTTATTATTTTTTCAAATTATAAACATAATTCCAAAATCAGGAAAAGCTAACAATTACCCTACATGCAAGTAGGGTAATGGTTAGAATTTTTTGACACTAACCAGTTAATGTTTTTGGGTCATTCAGAAATTAAAATCACTATTTCAAAAAATCTAACTGTTAATATCTGAATGGCCTTTTTTGGATTTTTTGTCTAACCATTGCTAACAGGTTAGTAGGTTAGAATTTCTGAATGCACCCCAACAATTCAGTCTTTGATGTGGCATCCTTCTGTAATTTGTGAATCTGATGTGGAGGTCAGTGGTTCAAATCCTGTTGACCATTTTTGTTTCTTATTTTTCATGAGTTTATTTTTACGATGTTTTTGAGGGTATTTATGTATGTTGATTAGCTCGTAAGTATAAGAACAATTTCACGTGAGAAATACAAAAAAAAAAAAGCCTAATCACATTATTGTAATCCACAGTCCAGAGTAAGATTTAGACACTTATCTGAAATTCAGGTACTATACTGTGAGGCGTGAGCATGTTCAGAAATTCACTCAGAGTAACAACTGCATCAACAACTGGAAATTTAGACATTTAGAAATTAATTCCTGACTCCACCCACCAAAGCAGTTGTTGCACTCACTGCATTTGGAAATTAACTCCAGCAGATGGTGGGCATGGATAACCATAAAGCATATTCAGACATATTTTAATTCTATAAAATGCATATTATATGCTCATATTTTATAAAAATCCTTGCCTTTAAATACAGAGATAGAGAATGTGATGACGTGAGTGATTGTAAAAGAGAGTGGGAATTTTATGCCAACAAATTTTGTCTTATTAACCAGAATATAATTCAGGGTGTTCTATCATACAAACATAAAATTAATTTCTTCGAAAGGTAAAGAAATTTCTTTCAATTTTTTCTCTATGATATCTTTGAGTATGACATGTTTGTTGTTAATTTCTTGTGTCCAACTTTGAGGATATATATATGATAGTGACAACATGCTGCTGTTTTACAAGGGATTGTCATTAATATCTACACCATGCACGTGTACACTGGCGTACAAATTACCCCACATCAATTGAAATCAACCAATCAGAATAATCAGATTCTCCAGAATGGGGTAATTTGTACACCAGTGTTTACAAAAAAAATGCATGACAGTGGCGAATTTTTCCTTCAATCAGATTTTTTGAAAGCAAAACACGTGGCATTGACAGCGCTATCCATATGTGCGACTCCAAAACCACTATTATGTCGTTTCCATTCAGTGAACTGAATATAATATACTGGAATGCTCACAGCCCATAAAAACACGTACTATCATAGCGAAACGGTGTGTTAGAAAGAGACAGAGATAATGGGGTGGCAGAAAAACATAAACAAACATATCAGCTCTTCATAAAATTACTTCTTTTTTAGTATTTCTCTGAATTTCTTCATCCATTTTTACCAAGAACCTGATTTGTAATTATTGCTAAGCATGAATTAATTTTACTATTGATATTCAAGACCATCACGTCTATTGACTCATTTGTAATTTACTTCGATTGTCTGTGGTTCGAGACTTGTCTTTTTTATACATGCATCTTTCATACATGGAGAAAAAAAAAAGACAATTCTCGAACAACAGACAATCGAAGTAAGTTACAAACAAGTCAATTGACGTGATGGTATGTATAAATATCTTCGAAGGTGTCCAAAGATTATCTTCAAGGATATAATGGAGAAGACACTAACAGTTTTAACATGCAGTTGTGTGTCCAGACTATAAATGCCGTGTTCTGGCGTACGAAGTACCCCAGACTGAACAAGCTAACCGATTAGAATGGAAAATTGGTGTAAAAGCGAGGTACTTTGTACGCCAGTGTTTATAAACTGTTGAGATTGTTAAAAACGGCTATTAATAACAATGAGGATCTTTCATTTGAGAGATTAATTTTCTAGTTCAATAAATAACAAACGTTGTTCTCGTCACAAAGGTTTAATGCTTAGTAAACATATAACATGGCCATGATGCCAAAATAGATAGATAAAGCCTGGGTAGAATACCACAGGTGAAACGAACAACCGCAGATACGAAAGAATGAATCGAATTACATTTACCATTCATCACTCGTAGGTGGCGCTAATGTATGAGCATAGTGAAGAGGTGACTGAACAACACCCCCCTACAGCTCTTTACGTAGAGAATACATTTATTTCTAAATTATGACGTTGTTTAAATTTACAAAAGAAATAAAAGTTTGATACAGCCTAAAAATTTTAAAATTGACTAGACATTTAAATACAAAAATAATTACGTTACAAATATATCACAGTTATGTTACTAGAAAATGAAATTATGTCTATAGTTTCAGTTAGACAACAAAACGAACTAATATTAAAACATTTTATCACAGTTGTGTTACCATTAGTCACAAAAATTTTCAATTAACGAGCAATAAAATAGATAAATGTTACAAAAATAGCAACTTTAATTAATTAAAAAATAAAAAATAAGGAAAAACCAATTCAACAAACGTTTGAATCGTCGAAGTAACACATATATTACAGGCAATCGGAGATCTACTAGAATATATTAAATATCGATCTCAAACGACAATCAGATAACTCTCACCATTGACGTTTCCAAACTCCAAATATGTTGATTCCCCTGCAGCAAGGGGTACACAAATCATCCCTAACTTGTCAAGGGGCCAAATGGGCGTAGACAAAGCTGCCATCAGTGGCGAACAGTATCTTTTTAATTTAAACGACAACATTAGGGTGAGTCAAACATATCGGGAACGAGGAGCAGTTTCGAGGCGGCTTCAAGATGCTTCCTTCTGTCTAACACTTTTGTTAGAATGTCTGCCTGCTGTTCGGATGTAGCAACCCGTTTAATCAGAATTTCTTTATTTTGTACAGCATCCAGAATG
This sequence comes from Ericerus pela, assembly GCA_011428145.1. NCBI lineage: Eukaryota > Metazoa > Arthropoda > Insecta > Hemiptera > Coccidae > Ericerus > Ericerus pela. Next base: position 11,724 of record WOFM01000571.1, on the reverse strand, counting down.
TCATAACACTTGACCATGAGTGCTTTCATTCTTTTATTTTCCCCTTCTTTTGCGACGTGCTCTGCAGAAATATTATCCTCAAATATATCAATTGGACCTTCTTCGCCGAGCAATAACGAGTGAGCAAGGCAAATCAGCCTCAGGTTGTCGAGTGAGTCATGCAAAGCTATTAGTTCTGCAGCGGTAGAGGATGCTACTATAAGTCATTCTTTTCTAACGGCCCAATTAACTAAATCGCTGTTAGCAAAAATTACGTAACCAGTTACTGACTTGCCTACTTCAATGTCCACAATGTCACCATCAGTGTTACGCACATCAGGGGCATATGAAGCATCTACATAAGCTTCCAGATTTTCCTTTTTTGACTGGTATAATAGACAGTATGATTTAGTATGTAAAATGTATTTTATTATACGTCTGACATTCCGCTTGTCCGAAGATGTGGAATTACCTTGACAATGACTCAAATAATTCACTGCGAAAGCAATGTCAGGTCTCGTACCTCGAGCCAAGTACAGTAGTGCACCGATCATGGATCAAAATTCTCGGTCATCTACTCCTTTTTCTTTTTTGTTTATTTTTAGACCAACTTTCATGGGCGTATTTTGTCCATTGGCATTCTCAAGTCCAAATGTTTTAACTATTTTATCAATATATGCAAATTGAGATAACTTTTTCGTTCTATTGGTTTGATCTCTATCGATCTCAAACCCAATAAAACACTTTGGATTATACTCAATTTTCACATAAAAGTTTTTTACAAGACGATTGACAATACCAGTCTTCCAACTACCTTCACTTGTTACAAACAAAATGTCATCGACATAAACGGCCAGAAAAGCTATTTTTTCATTAAATTTTCCTTTATAATAAAGACAACAATCTATTTTACTTTGGGGGAAGCCCAGTTCTTTTAATTTTTCATCCAAAAGATTGAACCACGACTTTGATGAGGTCTTTAAACCATATATTGATTTGTTTAATTTCAATATACTATTTTGTGATTCTGGAACATAGCCTTGTGGTAAGGATAGGTACATAGGACGCCAAATTTCACCATTCAGAAATACTGTTCGCACGTCAAATTGTGTCATTGACCATCCCCCCCTATTGGCCAATGAGATCACTTATCGGATCACCCATTGAGACACAACAGGAGAATATGTCTCATCAATTTGATACTGATATTTGTCCTTACATCCTCGAGCAACGAGTCTCGCCTTTGCCACATACTCAGCTTTTTCATTCTATTTCATGGTGTACACCCACTTGGTGTCAATAGTTTTACAGCCTTTGGACCTAGGAATTTCTTCCCAAACTTTTAAGTTTGTCATCGCGTTGAATTCATCAACCATAGCTCTCTTCCATACGTCTTTGAACGCATTTGACTCAACCTCTGAGTATTTTTGAGGCACACAGTACCCAGAAATCTTAAGTCTGTGTTTTTCTCTACCCTGCATGCAGCTATCACAGGAATATTTGCACTCAACGACTCCTCAGACGGCTCAGGTAATTTTTCTATTTTGATTTGTTCTATGTCTTTTATGTTTTTATTTTTGTCGAACCTAATATCACAACTTATTGACAGTTTTTCTGTATCAAGAATTATTGTGAAATATCCTGTATTCGTATAACCGAGAAGCAGATTTTTTTCGCATCTCTGCATAAATTTTGGGTCCACTCGCGTTTCGCCTTTCTTTTTTGCACGCACAGCAGATTGGTTACACACTTCTATCGGAATGTGCTTGTAAGCCAAAGCCCCAAAAGTTTTTAAATTTTTTAAATCCGGTTTACGACCAAAAATATCTCATGTGGAGTCTTATTATCTGGATTGCTCCTGCATGGTGTTCTATTACTCAAATAGCAAGATGTGGTTGCTGCAAACGACCAATATCGCATCGAGAGCTGCGAGTCAAACAACAATGCACGCGTTTTTTCTCTGATCACGCAATTTTGCCGCTCAGCAAGCCCATTCAACTCAGGTGAATATGGCACTACCAAATCAAGCTCAACCCCATGCTCATCGCAAAAATCTCTCATTTTACGATCTGTATACTCACGAGCATTGTCACATCTCAACACCACGATAGGTGACTCAGGGTATTTATTTTTATTTCTCATAAAAAAATTTTTAAATTCTTCATTTGCCATGCTCTTTTTTTCGATTAGCACAATGATAGTGAAATGGGAAAAATTGTCAATAAACGTTATGATATATCTTTCACCCCTAAATGATTCAATAAATGGCCCCATAATGTCAGTAGATACGATTTCCAGCTTCCTACTGGGTTTTAGACGAATTCTGTGATAACCTAATCTGTAGGATTTAGCCGACAGACAAATTTCACAATTTCTGAAATCGTCGTCTTTAAACACCAAATTTGGAAAACCAACTGAGCTTTCTCTCAAGTAATTCAAATATTTCGCATTTACATGACCTAATCTATGGTGCCACAATTGTTTCATTTGGGTTGTTTTCGACAACTTCACCTCAGAAGTCTGAGACGCCTGACCTGAGTTAACAACCTGCTTACTCTCGTCGATCTCTTCTCTTTTTTTATCTTGTTCTTTATTTTCATTTTGTTTTTCATTTTCTTTTGTGTTTTCAATCTGCGGTCCCGGACACACGTCGACTCGAGCATCTATATCAAACTCTGGCAAAACTTCCAATTCGACCTCAAATTTGCTCCAATTTGTCTCTTGACTTTCAAGCTCTCTATTTTCATCTTCCTCATCAGCAAACATAGCTCCACATTCACCTTTTTGTATCACTTCCATCCTCTCAAAATCTAAAACCAGTCCACTGCCATTACTGTATATGTAGCTAATTTTTGTTTAGTCTGCCTAACGTAGATATGCGCCTTTTTTTTTGACATAACAACTTTGAACACACCTTTTCATGTCAAACGTGTTGTCAAAAACAGATTATGTTCTAACTCTTCAGAATAATATACATCTTCCAAGTTAATAATCTCCTGTTGACGCCTATTATTTTCCAACATTACGGCAAACTGACCTTTATGAGTAGTGTAAAATACAGCATCTTTTTTGGCTGACACAAGTTTCAACGGAGGATCAAGTTTTTGAACATCATACATATTCTCAAGGGAATTTACAAGGAACTGCTGAGTACCAGAATTGAGCAAGAATTTCTCAGTTAAATGAATATAAGGCCTTTCCTCTTCAAACGAACTATTCAAAGAGGAATTACCAGACAAACCAGCGGAATCAGAATCGCTGTCCACAGTTTGGACCATCGCCGCATAATTGATTTTTTATTTTTCCACCTTTTTTGTGGATTTTTGGTCATTTTTAATTACTTTTGGTTTAGCAGACGGACATTGACTAACATAATGGCCAATACCGCCACAATTAAAACATTTTATTTTTTTTTTGCTTTGTTTAGGTTCTGTTTTGCTTTCATTTTCTTTTTTATCATAATAAATAAAAAGAAACCAATAATATTCCAGATAATTCGTTAGAAATAATCCAAAATAATACAAATAATCATAAAAAAATGATTTGGCATAGATGATTAGGTCATTTAAACGGAAAATATATGAGATATTTACATAAAGTTACAGTTGGAATTCCATAAACAATTAATTTCAAAGATGATGATTTCATCAATTGCGAGATCTGTAAAATAGCTAATAGCCAACGTCTAGGTCATAATAATGTTAGAAATAAACCCCAAAGGAGACTGGAAATTATATCATCTGATATCATGGGACCATTCACACCCACAATAGCTAACCAAAAATATATATTAACATTCATTGACAACTATAGAAAATACACCTTCGTGATACCAATATCAAATAAAAGTCAAGTATTTACTGAATTCAAAAATATTTTTCAATCGATGAAAAACAAATTCCCTGAAACACCCATAAGTGACATAAGATGTGATAATGCAAAGGAATACACGGATCAAAAATTGGTTAAATTTTGTGAAGAAAATGGAGTACAAATTGAAAATGTAGTTCCTTACTCGCCAGAATTAAATGGAATTACTGAACGTCAAAATCAAACTTTGATGAAAAGAGTAAGAAGTTTACTAATTGATGGTTATCTGGATATTAAATATTGGGCACATGCAATAGCTACAGCTGCATATTTGATAAACAGATCACCAACAAGAGTAAATTCGGAATACAAAACTCCATATGAAATTTTTTTTGGTAAAAAACCCAATTTAGATAATTTAAAAATTTTTGTATCATTAGTTTATAGGCATATTCCATTAGAAGTTTGACAGCAGAGTGCAACTAAATCAAATAATAGAAATGAACAAAGAATAGACCCAAAATTTGCACCAAGGGGAGAAAAGGGTATACTCATGGGATATACCACTACGAGATATTGTATTAGAGACCCCTTTTCAAATAAATTCAATATATCTTGTGATTCCAAGTTTGACGAAAATAAAAATATATCAAATTTAAAAAATTGTGAACAAGAACTGGTACTTAAACCAGCAAATTTTGTAAAAAATTTAGTCAACATAAATAATTTTAACATTACAAAAACTATAGATAACAGGTGGATTGAAGATTGTATACCAACATGCTATAAGGATGTTAAAAATAATCCATTTAGAAGGGAACGGATGAAAGCTATTGAAGATGAATTTATTTCATTGGGGGAAATGGACGTGTGGGAAGAAGTAGATTAAGATAAATCTTTAAAAACAATAGATACAAGATGGGTCTTCGTAACAAAACCAAACGATGAAGGATACCACCAACCAAAAGCAAGATTAGTCGCTAGGGGTTTCAAGGATAGAACTGAATATGAATTAGGACAAGTATTCGCCCCCGTAATTCCAATTTGGTTAGTAAGATAGTTCCTATCGATAGTCAATAAATATGACTTAGAAATGGTTCAATATGATGTAAAAACGGCATATCTGAATTCCCCTGCAATAGTTCCTGTGGCGACGGGTGGTTGATGACGAACGAGTGTGTATTACACACTCGTCGTCCACCTAGCGGGCCAGTGGGGTAAAACCCACAAACTACCTTTTTGTGCTCACGGCTGAACATTTCGTCTGTGCAGCTTAATTGTTTACTGGGCTCGGCCCGCACACACTCTCAGCAGTACACACAACCAACCATATTTGGTATTTGTGTGGTGTTGTGTACACACATATACACACACCCACAAGAGGTAAATTCCGACGTAAGTATTTTATTTTTGTTGTTGACGTTTCACCGTCAACAGGGAAGGAACCGTCACCTCCTTCCCCACCACTTCCAACTAGCTTGGAAACAACAACCAATCGGCTTACAACAGCTGATTGTACAAACCACACCCCTTCTTCGAACGTTGGCATACCTGCCAACAACCGAAGAAGGAATTCAGTCGGCTCTCGTCAGCCGACGGAGAAGGTTCTCCTTCTTCTTCCTTTTCCATCTCCCTATTTTTTCATTTTTCCCTCTTCTCTTCCCAGGGTCGACGTCAGTACGCAAGTACCGACCAGCCATCCCAAAGAGAAGCAAACAGTTGGCAATCAGCTGCCGACAAGGAAAGTGTAAACTTAGCCTCCTTTTTCAATTACCACCATGGCCTCCAAACTAACCCCGTTGTCCCTCGACGACCTGGTTCTCCCTCTGACACCTGCGAAGGCCACAGTCAGCAATCCTCCCAGGAGGACGGAGAACCAGCCCAACCCCACGTCTGCCATCCACGCAATGCCACATGTCAGCATGCGTTTGTCGACTGTACCGACAAACTTGGCGATCCCTCAGTCCTCTACGCTTGTAAATTTCGGCCCGTTCCTCGACAACTACTTCCCGGGCGAGAAACTTCCGGTCAACCAGTACCAGCTGGTTGACGGTTCCACGCTGAGGCTGTCCCCCATCCTCAATCGGCAATTGCACCAGCAGGAAGCAAATTCCGCCGCAACTACCGTCTCGCCCTCTGTACAAGCTCATCCACCACGGTTACTAACAGGCCTTCCTCCATTCAACGCTGAGAATGTGCGTCTCTGGCTGCAGCAGATCGAGAATCTTGCTCGCACCAGTGGCAATACCAGCGAGTCTCAGCTCTACCTGGCAATCTCCGGCCACTTGCCGACCCAGGTAGCCAATGCTGTGTCGGAACTACTCTAGAGTTCCGACGACTCGCTGCACACTTGGTCGAACCTCCGCAATCAAATCCAACAGGAATTTTCCCCTTCCTCCTACACCCGGATTAGAACCTTGTTGGAAAACACCCATCGTCAACCTTCCGAGAGGCCTTTGGTATACCATCGCCGCCTCGTCACCCTAAACGAAGGAAGAGTCAATGACGATGTTCTCCACAACCTTCTTTTCCAATCCCTCCCGGTCAATATCCGCCAGACATTGGCCATGACAAAGCCCGCAACCTCTTGACAGGCAGCGCTCGAAGCTGACGAGGCAATAGCTCTCGAGCAAACCTTTCCGTCAACATCCCCTGCGACCAGCACCATTGCCACTATCGCAACTCCCACGGCATCCCCATCTACAGCACCAATGGCTAATTCCTCATAGTTAGCTACCATTACCCAGCTGCTTCAACAGCTCTTAGCTGGAAAACAGGTGAGTTCTGTTGACCCCCCAAAAGACCCCGCCCCATTCCCCGAACATAGGCGTTCGCGTTCACGCAATGCCAGGTCCAGAGACAGATCACGCTCTCGTGACTCTAGCTCCGGTCGTTCGAAACCACGGACAACGCTACGAGTCATCGATGGTAAGAGACCAGTGAATACCCGCTCTCCCTCCCATTCCCACGAGGGCTACTGTTAGTATCACCAACAGTTTGGGAGGAAATCGCGCAACTGCTCTGACCCTCCATGTTCGTGGTGGGACAAACCCCAAAATCGCGACCGCTGCAATTCCAAATCCCCTACTTGTTAGGGAAATGAGTAAACGAGTCAGTCAAGATGGCACTCCCACTTGTTTTCACCTCAGTCCATCCATTCGTGGAAGATCTGCTTAGCGCGCATCACTTCCTGGTCAACACTGGCGCCGAGATATCGGCTATACCTCCAACCGCTGAAGACTGGAAATGCAACACTAAGCTCCAAATCTATGCTGCGAACCAAACTCCAATTAGTACTTACGGAGTTAAGCTGGTGCAGGTAGATTTTGGCCTTTGCCGCAAATTTAAGTGGGCCTTTATCATCGCCGATATTGCTGATCCCATCATCGGAGCAGACTTCCTTAGCCATTACCAACTGCTTCCCGATGTGAGCGAAGGGCACCTCCTTGATAAGACCACAGGACTTGCCGTAGTAGGTTAACCTCGCCCCATCGACTATCCCCCGGAGATTTGCCTTACCATCGCCCACTCAAATAGTCGATTCCAAAAAATCCTCGACAAATTTCCCTGCGTAACCGGTAAAGAAGGCTTACGCCCGAAGATTTCCCCTACCAAAGTCACCCACGATATCGAAACTGTAGGTTGACCGGTGTTTTGCCGTGCCCGTTGTCTACATCCCGAGAAGTTAAAGGCAGCCCGCCTTTCCTTCCAAACTATGATCAAACGTGGTGACTGCCAACCCTCCAAAAGTTCCTGGTCACTTCCCTTGCATATGCACATGAAGCCTGACAAAACATGGCGCATGCTTGGTGACTACAGAGCACTCAACGCACGAACTATCCCCGACAAATACCCTGTCCCAAATATTATGGATTTCCACGCCAGACTAGCTGGTGCCAAACTATTCACTAAATTAGATCTCGTGCGGGCGTTTAGCCAAGTCCCAATGACCGAAGAACACATCCCTAAAACAGCCGTCATAACCCCCTTTGGTCTCTACGAATTTCCCTATATGCCCTTCGGACTTTGAAACGCCACCCAAACCTTCCAACGGTACATTGATGGATTGTTGCGAGACATCGACTACGCTTACGCGTACATTGATGACATCCTCATTACCGCCTCCAACCCCGATGAGCTCGAAGAACGTGTTACCAAGGTCATTTGGCGTATCTACAACGCTGGCCTCACTGTCCACGGTAACAAGTCCGAACATGAACCTGAAGAGCTCACCTTTCTTGGCCATCGAGTCAACAGCGCAGGTATCAAACCTACTCCCGAACGTGTCCAAGCTGTACTCGATTTCCCACTTCCCAAAACCGTTCATGACCTTAGGCGCTTTCTCAGAATGGTGAATTTCTACCGGCGTACAATTAAACATTGCGCTCACATTCAGAGTAAACTCTTTGCCCTTATCCACTCTAACAAAAAACGTGACAAAACCCCGATAATTTTGGACTGACACTGCCGAAACCGCCTTCCACGACTTAAAGCAGGCATTAGCAAATGCTGCTCTTTTGGCGCATCCAGACGAGTCCAAACAACTTGTCTTGGCAACCGACGCATCTAACCACGCTATAAGGGCTACCCTCTATCAGCACGGTGCCGGATCGCTAGAGCCTTTGGCATTTTTCTCCCGCAAATTATCCGACACCGAACGCCGATATCCAACATACGACCGCGAATTACTCGCTGTTTTTGCAGCGGTGAAGCACTTCCGTAATCTGGTCGAAGGGCGTGTTTTCTCCGTTTATACGGACCACAAGCCCCTCACAACTGCCCTGTTTCAGGCGTGCGAGAAAGCTTCATCACGCCAGCAAAATCAACTAGAGTATATCTTGCAGTTCACAACGGATATTCGCTACATCAAAGGAGAGGACAACATAGCCGCAGATTGTTTGTCACGTATATCAATCTCCGCCATTACCTCTCCCTGTGTTATGCCTTACAATGAAATGGCCCTTTGCCAACAACACGACCCTCAACTCGCCCAATACCTTGTAGACACCAACTCTGCCCTCATCCTCGAATCGTTCAGAGTATAAAACCCACGAACTACATTTTTGTGCTCACGGCTGTACATTTCGTCTGTGCAGCTTAATTGTTTACTGGGCTCGGCCCGCACACACTCTCAGCAGTACACGCAACCAACCGTATTTGGTATTTGTGTGGTGTCGTGTACACACATACACACACACCCACAGTTCCTATATACTTAAAGCCCCTGGAAGGTTTATTAATGGAAAGTAATAAATTATTAAGACTTAAAAAATCAATTTATGGCCTAAAAACATCGTCTAAATCATGGTACAATTTAATAAACGAATACATTTTGAAAATGAACTTTGAAAGATCCAAAACGGACAAATGTTTATACTTTAAAAACTCAAATGAAAAAATAATTTTTATGATTACATACGTTGACGACATATTAATAGCGTCAAATACCCCCAAATGGATAAAAAATGTAAACGATTCTTTTCAAAAAAGATTTACCATGAAAATAATTGATAACCTGAGATTTTATTTAGGATTTGAGATCATTAGAGATAGAAAAGAAAATACCATAACTTTAATAAAATCACGATATATAGAAAAAAAAAAAATAAATAATCAAAATAAATCAAACTTCATAAATACCCCAATAGAAACATCTTTAAAAATTGAAGAAGATGAAAATTGTACAGATGATACAGAATATCGTTCAATGATTGGAGCCCTATTATATCTGGCTGGAATAACAAGACCAGATATTTCGTTTGCAGTAAATTTTTTCTCGAGGTTCCCAACGAAATCAAATTCAAAATTAAAAAATCATGTGAGACGAATATTCAAATATGTAAACACGACAAAAGAATTCTCAATTAAATTCACATCGGATAGTAAAGGCATACACTCTTTCGTTGATGCATCTTATGCCCCAGATGTTAAAGATCACGAAATAAAAATATCAAATTTAAATTTAGGAAAATCTATATCAGGATTTTTAATATATTTAAATGGGGATCTAATTAATTGGAATGTAAGAAGACAGACAATCGTAGCTACAAGTTCAATTGCTGCTGAAATTATTGCGGTATTTGATGCTTTGGACGATATACAAGTTACATTCCTTCTACAAAAAGAAATATTTGAAGAAAATGACCCCGTAAGAATATTTGAAGACAATATATCAGCCCTCAGAATAATGTCGGGAGGAGCTCAAAAACGAGCAAGGGCCTTAATGATAAAATGTTATGCCATTACACAATCGGTAGAAGATAAAGAAATTGAATTCAAAACTGTAGGTACAAATTCACAATTAGCAGATATGCTAACAAAAAGTCTCGAAAAACAAAAATTTAGAAACCTAGTTGATAAAATATTAACAACATCAAATCTCTCACAATAAAATTCATCAAATTCACAATAATTATATGAGAAAATCGTTTATTTTAAAAGGGGAAGAAATATAAATATTCAAAGTTAATAATATATCAAGTCACAAATCACTGAATACAATAATCTTGCTTTTTGTAATATAATACATGAAAAATATAATGTTCGAGAAAAAGAAAAATCACATGTTCAAACAAAATTAATAATATAATATATTCTTTAGGCCAAAAAATACTTTTTGAAACAAAATTTATTTTCGTGTAGGTATTCATGGTCATCTCTGCAAATTCAGCTTTTGAATGAACAGAGATTTGAATACAAATCATCGACATGATTTCACACGTTTAGTTGATATTAGTTTATCACATTTCGGAACACCCTTATTCAACAAGTACTAAACAAAATTGAACAAAATTTTTCTCGAACAACATGAAAGATCAAAAAATATCCGAATCGAAATCCGTTAACATAATATAATATGTCGATAAATAATTTCGAAAATACATTGAAATATATATTGTAATCTAGTCATTATTCATTATTAATTAAATTTTATGTAATTTGATTTATTTATTTTTTGTTTGGGAAATGAATACAAATGTGTAATAATATTGTAATTCAAAATTTTCATTCTCGCGATAATTCATGTTCGCTCGTTTCGCTGGTCTGTGGGGGGGTGTTGTTCTACACTTCACCTACACTTGCTTACTAACACTTAGCGCAACTACTTTCAATATTGTAAACTAACACTTTCAGGTTGTGCGAACAAACACGACTTTTTTCGTTCGTTCACCCGAGAACGCTGAAAATCATTTCCCACTCAAACTGTAATCTTGTAATGGAGGGAGATCGTTCATCTTCCTCAAACTTATAATTTGTATCTTCGATCATTGCATTAAAGTATCTCTAACTAACTTGTTCCTTTCCTTGGATTTCAACCTCACTTCACATATAACAGGGCCATGATGCCGAAATAGATAGATAAAGCCTGGGTAGAATACCATAGGTGAAACGAACGACCACAGATACTGTGAGAAATAATGATATTAAATGTATAATTCATTCACGACAATGACTCCTATTCTTTTTGACTCTTGTTCACCATCTGTAACAATTCTTTTTATCCGTGATATATCTTGGAACTTAACCTAAATTATATTTGTATTTTTGTGCTATCGTCATTCGTGATATTGCTGAAGACTGTCAACTGTCTTAGATATAATAATATATATTCGATCTCGTTTTTTACATACGTCTGATTTATTTCAAGTTTGTCTTTTATTCTGATTCGTATTTGGTGTTCATCTTGATTCATCGGAATCGTGTGTGTGAATCAGTTATGAGTAATTAAGTTTGATAATCTCACAGGTTAGGGGCCCAGCACGTCAGTTGCTCATAACTAGAAGCAGACCATGCGGTTCCCAATGTTCAACTGAAGCAGAGTTCAACTGCAATTAGTTGCTCGGTAATTGTTCATGTTATTTTACTAATTTGTGTATGCATAAATGCTATACAGGCCAGAAATTTGCTGCTTCCATCACTCTTAAATTGCTTGCT
>WOFM01000570.1:183388-225965 GCA_011428145.1 Ericerus pela | reverse complement strand
CATTCTATTATTATTCATTCATTCATTTTTACTCTTACGTTGCTCATACTTTGTAATAATCTGTTCACCTTTTTACAATAATATACTCTTAAACTACTATTGTGTTTATTTGTAACAACTATACCATTACAAGCTTTTTGGAAATAACATTATGGGAATCCATATTTTTGGTAATTGTGTAAAGGTGGGAATAAAAATATTTTTCAAAAATTTTTGGGAGGAATAGATTAATAAAACAAGATGCCAATCGTTGTTTAGACTATTGGTTGACATAATAGGACCAATTGACTCAATTGAGTATTATACTGTTGGTTTTGTTTTATATTTAAAAATATTTGAACTGGTGATTTTAAAAATTTTTGTTGGAATTTGAAGTCTTTGTGTTGTTTTGAGTGTCAGCCATATTTATTTAGACAAGCGTGTCTAATATTTTCCCGTATGTGTTGCCCCAATATCGCACTGGGCGATATCAGGAACAGTCAACAATTTATCATTATATATTGATATAAATTATTGTTTTTTTGCAAATGGCAACAAAGAAGTATAATCAATGGTCAGAGGAAAATAAGTGAATGGCAATATTCGATGTTGGATGTAAAGAAAAGGTTGTGGATAAAACAATTTAAAAAATTAGAAAAGCTGACATATTGAAACTAAAGAAACCAGTGAATTTGATGTCAGATTTAGATTCAAGTGAAGAAGATTTATCTGTGCTATTAATTGTGTCTATATTGATGAAGAGAACAATGAAGATGACTGTGAATGTTCACATTGCAACAAAACTATTTCTTTCAACAGGGCAGGAGAAAAATGGATTCTATGCACAAAATGTCACATCAGGGGCCATGACCAATGTTTGGGATCAGATAATTATAAATCCTATATCTGTGCCAACTGTTTAAATGATTATGTAATTATAATGTTTTTCTTCAGACTATTTTTTTTTCTATGGTCTTTTAACTCATATTTTTCTTATATTTTTACATAATTAATATTTAACATTGTAAGCTATATCATTCCATTATCATATTAATATTATAATAATATTGTTATCCTTTTGTTTAAATTTTATTTATTATGCCTAATGTGCAATTATGTATGATTAAAAATTAAGTTCCTAATATCGCACATCTTGTGTGATATTAGGAAAACAATTTTCATTCACCAAAAAATTTATATTTCTTGCTTTTTGGTTCTCAAAATCTTGAGGCAATATTAAACCAATTTGTGATCATATAATGATAAAGCGCTATGGATGGACAATTCATAAATATAGTTTCGGTTTGTTTCCTTGCCACAGGGGCTGAACAAATTTGTAATATCAAAATGGGAGCGATATTAAGCACACTTCCCCTAAAGCTTACAAAATTGAAAAATAATTATTACGTCTTGGTAGTCAAAGTTGGGATTCCAAAGGTGAATAAAAGCCATATCCAATGCTATTTGTACGCCCGAAAATCCACGAACAAAGTATGCGCTAGAACTCCCTGGAAAAAAACGAAGAGAATAACAGCAAAGTCTTATCATTTTCATTAATAGTAAAATGATAGCAATATCTGCGATTATACAAATTCATTAATTTATTATATGTCAGGCTGTTATAACATGAAACCATTTGATGAATTGTAGATTTTCTAGGCCTACAAACCACTTTTATTACGGTGTAACTATTGGAACCATCAACTTCACTTCCTCTATACCTTTTTACATGTTAATTACATTTTACCAGTCATTCTTAATGAATGTTTACTTCTTAAATTTTCTCATTCATTTTTGTTTCAACTTTTATCTATTATCTGTTACACAGGTTATTCATTTCATCATGCACCCTAGAGAAAATACTTTATGGTGGGTGATGAAATGAATAGGCTATATTATAACCAAATAAATGGGACCAAAACGTGCATCAACTTACGAAGCATACCTATACTTATGTAGCAACTGGATGCTGCAGATAAGATAAGGACCATCAAGGTCCCCATATTTAAATCATTTGGATTTTTTTTGTGAGGTCACATATCATCAGCGTATAAAAATATGGACCATATTCCACTGTAGAAGGACTCTGCACTGCCACAAACAATTGCTGGTCCAATATTTCCTTTCCCAATTGGAGCAGGGGCAAGCTAAATTTATCGATCATCTAGGTTATTGTGTCTTAGCAGAAGGTAGTCATTTTGAATAATTTCTGTAATTTAGTATCTTATAAATCAAAATTACACCCTTTTGCTTATGTATGTTTATTTTTATTTGTATCTAATATGGTGCATGATTTGGTCCCATTTATATGGCTATAACATAGCCTATTCATTTCATCACACAACATAATGTATTTTCCTTATAGTGGTGATGAAATAAATAACCATGTATAGTATCTGACAGTTGATAGGCATAATCTCAATTTTTTGGATAAAAAAACAAACACAGGTTTCTTTTGTAAAATGCTTTTTTTGTCTCATTAATTTTCACTCAGCTTTGAAAATTTTACCCTCATGTGGGAGGGAGGAGATGGGATCTTGTCACTTTTTAAAAATCTATGTATTTTTAACCTATCGTTATATCCAAAAATAAGCACCCCACTTTATTCAGGAGGAAAAAATACAGCAAGAAATTGCTTTGAATTTTTGTAAAAATTTAGTAGTTTTCGTGATAAACATGGTTTAAAATTAAAATTTGGTTATAACTGTTTGTTAGGGATAAGGGGTGATGTTGAGTTGAATGCTCAAAAAGACGAAAGGTTACCTCAGCTTATTCTCAACAATTTTTTCCCATTCAAAATGTGTAGCGAAAAAAGACTGCTACAAACATAAATGAAACATTGGTTTAAAGAATAACTCACGAAATATTATGAAATTTGTATTACAGTTAATATAAAAAGTTTATAAATTGTCTCCTACTACTAGAGTAAACTCTTAACATTAAAGCACAACGGCTTTCGTAATATTAAAGTTGAAGAAAACAATTCTACAGTGATTGTCATTAATATTTATATTAAATGCAAGAATGATAACTGAACAAATGGGAGAGCTTTATGAAAAGCTTTAATTTTATTGGTTCGTTTAATAGAGAAGAATAAAACATTTGGTAGACAATAAAGTTCAGAGGGAAAAGGAGAAGTAAAAAGTGCGGACAGTTATATTAGGCAAAGACTACAACAAGTTGATCTGGCTTGCTGAGCTTGCAAAAGTTTGAGGTAATAATTTTGTTGTTACGTTTTTCTTAGTAGGAGAAAAACATACATAATGGAATGCAGAGTCAACAAGTGGCATGACAACCGGATGTGAGTTTTCAAGTTGAAAGCTAAATCTACTTTTTTGTTAATGTTAGGTATCTTAATATTAGGTGTATGAAAATATGAATTTTAACGATGTATTTTCATTACAAAATGATTGACATTTTTTTCATATTTTTCATTTCTCCTCCAATAATGAAAGGTTTGATATGCAATTTAACAAGAAGATGGATGTAATAATGGGCAGAATTTTCAAAACAATTTCATTTTGATAACTGTCTTAGGGGATGTGGAAGACGTGATTTTGTTGATGTATTCACCGTTACATATACCTCTGAAATGAACACATACATACATACATTCCTTCATTTTAGAGCACTAAATAATTTATATTTTCTTCATCACCTTTTCTATAATAGACATTCTTGCATATTCCTCATTTGTGTTATATCTTGCACTAGCAACTCATTATTCGATAAAAAAGGCAATGTTACGTTCGACTATTTATTACATACCGACTCGCATACAAATATGAAGAGTACATCGAATACATATCAATGTGTTCTTATCGACAACTAATTCGCGATGTCTTATCGCAGTCAGGTTACAACAATTTGTCCTGTAAAACCACCTCTTTGTAATCATTATACAATTTATGTATGTAACTTGGGCTGATCATGGCACCTTGGTATGATATAGTTTATTATTGTTCTTTTAGCACTGTAGTAGACTTTGGTGCAATATTTATTCTTATTACAGCTTATGGTGTGAGTATAATTAGCCACTGCATCATAAGGCGAGCCATTGGGTGACAATGTTTATCTTTCATCTTAGGATCCAATTAACTTACTTAGTGTCTGCTGTTAGTATATTGGGTTGGGAAGTTAGATGAAACCATAGCTATCATAGATGTCCTTAATATTTTCAGTTTCAGATTTTCCAGCGTTGGTGGTTACTAAGAATCCGGGGTTAGTCAAAACTAAAATTTTGTAACTCTGGAGCCTCTTTTCACGATAACTTCTCTCTAACACCACCATTATAGCGCCTCAGCCGATTACCTGGCCGTTTGACTAGCCTTGCTAGAATTTGACCTTTGCAACCAAAAGAAATCCTGAATCTTGTGTAGGACTTCCTATAGGTGTATGTATATTGTATATATTAAGACCATTTGCCTATAATATAGGCTACATCCCTATAAATACAATAAAATAATTCAATTAGTGAATTAATTATCAATAGTCTTTATATTCTTTTATACACTAGTATACATATTTTTGCAACACCCAGTCTGTTTTCAGGCTTATCTCTATCTCTACTCATTATAAAATACTAAGGGCTGAAAACTGATGAAAACACTATCATTCCGAAATCATTGGAAAAATAATATGAGATTTTACAGAAAAAATTGTGTTATTTCAAGGAAGGTTTATAGCCATGGGGGAAATTCGTAGCCCTCTGGAGGAAAGTTACGAATTTTTACCATTTATGAAAACAGAAAATGGACAAGATATTTCTTGAAACGAAGAAAAAGGAGTAAAAGAAAATGGAAAATAAATTCTTCGTCACCCACTTGCAGTTGGTGAGGCGAATATTATTCTCCCTTTCTCTCTCTCTGTTTCGTTCCTTTTTCTATCAGGTATCATTTGGGTCGAAAAAAAAAGTGGTTCAGATAACTTTTCCGCGTATTATCGAATGATGGGCCGCTCTGGCTCAGTTTTGATTAAATTAATTTTTGTGCTTTCAAAACAGGAAAAGGTGGCAAAGGTAATTTTTTTTTATATTATTGAGTGATACATCACAGGATATAATATTTGTCCGTCTGGTCCAATTTTTGATTGAAACAACTGCTGAAATATTTAGGGCCACAAAAATGTTGTTAAAATAAGGGAAGGAGGCAAACACAGATAAATGGACACTATGCAAGTGAAGCTGCAGTCAACAGCTCATTAAGAAGTAGAAGATTTTATACCCCAATGTCAAAAAGTAAAATTTTGTGCACGTGCAGTTTGTGACTTGCTTAGATTATTGAATTATTCTCTTAGCTGCGCATGTGCACTATGTTTTTATTCTAGGGATCTGTTTTTAAACTGCAGTGAAGCTGCAAAATAAATTGTTCAGTCGAGAATGGTGAGAAATGTAGCTTCCTAGAGACAAACTATATTAAATCTATAAAAAAAATTTGGTTTCACTGAGAAATATAGCTGAGAACTGTAAGTTTTAAACTGACACATATAGGTTAAAGAATAAATTGTCAACTATGAATACTGGCCTGAGTCTTACCCATTGGCTATACTGCAATTACATTATTACAACCAAACGTGCAAATCAATATTAAATTTTTTCCACCCAAACTTAGATCCAAGAAATGGATCCCACCAACAGGTTTCGCTACTGTTGTGAAACTTGAGTTTGAAAAGAATAAAAAGGTACATGATTGTTAACATTTTCTTTTGTGCGCAATAAATAACGTTTTTTAAAGCTCCATGTCCCCAGATCCTCACCTAACGAAAATTTAAAATTCAATAAATGTATTCGTTTGTGCTACGTTTGTGCTGGTTTGTGCTGAAATTTTCATCGTTTGTGCTATTTTCCTAAAAGAGTTATTCAAGAAAAACGTTTTCAAGGTCAGTGAGGAGCTAGAGACATGTTCCCCCACACCAAGAAGCAATCGAAAATTTCAATATGGCATTTGTTTGTGCTACGTTTGTGCTGGTTTGTGCTGCTATTTTTTTCGTTTGTGCTACAACCCCCTACCCCCTAGGGCAAATGAAAATTTTATATATGGTGGAATTTCAAAACTGCTGAAATTAATTGAAAGTGGGGTGAATCGTTTGTGCTACGTTTGTGCTGACAGAATATACCAACCACAACCCTCTGACCCCTATCCAAGAGTTATTATTTGGAAAAAACGTTTATGGGGGGGCAAACAAAAATTGTTTCGGAGGGAAACTGAAGTGGCGTCATTTATTTGTGCTACGTTTGTGCTGACAGAATATACCTATAATACCCAACTTCCCCTCTATAAGGGGCCTGTAATTATAAAATAAAGAAAAACTGTTAGGATCAATGACCTGGTGAACTCTAGACATTAAATTGCAAAAAGAATAAATTCAAAAATTTAATGATGGCATTTGATTGTGCTACGTTTGTGCTGGTTTGTGCTGAAATTTTCATCGTTTGTGCTATTTTCCTGAAAGAGTTATTCAAGAAAAACGTTTTCTAGGTCAGTGAGGAGCTAGAGACATGTTCCCCCACACCAAGAAGCAATCGCAAATTTGAATATGGCATTTGTTTGTGCTACGTTTGTGCTGGTTTGTGCTGCAATTTTTTTCGTTTGTGCTACAACCCCCTCCCCCCTAGGGCAAATGAAAATTTTATATATGGTGGAATTTCAAAACTGCTGAAATGAATTGAAAGTGGGGTGAATCGTTTGTGCTACGTTTGTGCTGACAGAATATACCAACCACAACCCTTTGACCCCTACCAAAGAGTTATTATTTGGAAAAAACATTTATGGGGGGGCAAAAAAAAATTGTTTCGGAGGGAAACTGAAGTGGCGTCATTTGTTTGTG
The DNA here is from genome assembly GCA_011428145.1 of Ericerus pela. Classification (NCBI taxonomy): domain Eukaryota; kingdom Metazoa; phylum Arthropoda; class Insecta; order Hemiptera; family Coccidae; genus Ericerus; species Ericerus pela. The sequence continues at coordinate 219,161 of WOFM01000570.1, read as the reverse complement.
CTACGTTTGTGCTGACCGAATATACCTATAATACCCAACTTTCCCTCTATAGGGGGACTGTAATTATAAAATAAAGAAAAACAGTTAGGATCAATGACCTGGTGAACTCTAGACATCAAATTGCAAATAGAATAAATTCAAAAATTTAATGATGGCATTTGTTTGTGCTACGTTTGTGCTGGTTTGTGCTGAAATTTTCATCGTTTGTGCTATTTTCCTAAAAGAGTTATTCAAGAAAAACGTTTTCTAGGTCAGTGAGGAGCTAGAGACATGTTCCCCCACACCAAGAAGCAATCGCAAATTTGAATATGGCATTTGTTTGTGCTACATTTGTGCTGGTTTTGCTGCGATTTTTTTCGTTTGTGCTACTACCATAATTACAGGCCCCCTATAGAGGTCAAGTTGGGTATTATAGGTATATTCTGTCAGCACAAACGTAGCACAAACAAATGACGCCACTTCAGTTTCCCTCCGAAACAATTTTTTTTTGCCCCCCCATAAACGTTTTTTCCAAATAATAACTCTTTGGTAGGGGTCAAAGGGTTGTGGTTGGTATATTCTGTCAGCACAAACGTAGCACAAACGATTCACCCCACTTTCAATTAATTTCAGCAGTTTTTAACTTACACCATATATAAAATTTTCATTTGCCCTAGGGGGTAGGGGGTTGTAGCACAAACAAAAAAAATAGCAGCACAAACCAGCACAAATGTAGCACAAACAAATGCCATCATTAAATTTTTGAATTTATTCTATTTGCAATTTGATGACCAGAGTTCACAAGGTCGTTGAACCTAAGTGTTTATTTTATAAATATAGCCTCCCCATGGAAGGGAGGTAGGGTATTATAGGTATATTCTGTCAGCCCCAACCTAGCACAAATAAATGACGCCACTTCAGTTTCCCTCCGAAACAATTTTTTTTTGCCCCCATAAACGTTTTTTCCAAATAATAGATCTTGGGTAAGGGTCAGAGGGTTGAGGTTGGTATATTCTGTCAGCACAAACGTAGCACAAACGATTCACCCCACTTTCAATTCATTTCAGCAGTTTTGAAATTCCACCATATATAAAATTTTCATTTGCCTTAGGGGGGAGGGGGTTGTAGCACAAACGAAAAAAATCGCAGCACAAACCAGCACAAACGTAGCACAAACAAATGCCATATTCAAATTTGCGATTGCTTCTTGGTGTGGGGGGAACATGTCTCTAGCTCCTCACTGACCTAGAAAACGTTTTTCTTGAATAACTCTTTTAGGAAAATATCACAAACGATGAAAATTTCAGCACAAACCAGCACAAACGTAGCACAAACAAATGCCATCATTAAATTTTTGAATTTATTCTTTTTGCAATTTGATGTCTAGAGTTCACCAGGTCATTGATCCTAAGTGTTTTTCTTTATTTTATAATTACAGGCCCCCTATAGAGGTCAAGTTGGGTATTATAGGTATATTCTGTCAGCACAAACGTAGCACAAATAAATGACGCCACTTCAGTTTCCCTCCGAAACAATTTTTTTTGCCCCCCCATAAATGTTTTTTCCAAATAATAACTCTTTGGTAGGGGTCAAAGGGTTGTGGTTGGTATATTCTGTCAGCACAAACGTAGCACAAACGATTCACCCCACTTTCAATTCATTTCAGCAGTTTTGAAATTCCACCATATATAAAATTTTCATTTGCCCTAGGGGGGAGGGGGTTGTAGCACAAACGAAAAAAATTGCAGCACAAACCAGCACAAACGTAGCACAAACAAATGCCATATTCAAATTTGCGATTGCTTCTTGGTGTGGGGGAACATGTCTCTAGCTCCTCACTGACCTAGAAAACGTTTTTCTTGAATAACTCTTTCAGGAAAATAGCACAAACGATGAAAATTTCAGCACAAACCAGCACAAACGTAGCACAATCAAATGCCATCATTAAATTTTTGAATTTATTCTTTTTGCAATTTAATGTCTAGAGTTCACCAGGTCATTGATCCTAACAGTTTTTCTTTATTTTATAATTACAGGCCCCTTATAGAGGGGAAGTTGGGTATTATAGGTATATTCTGTCAGCACAAACGTAGCACAAATAAATGACGCCACTTCAGTTTCCCTCCGAAACAATTTTTGTTTGCCCCCCCATAAACGTTTTTTCCAAATAATAACTCTTGGATAGGGGTCAGAGGGTTGTGGTTGGTATATTCTGTCAGCACAAACGTAGCACAAACGATTCACCCCACTTTCAATTAATTTCAGCAGTTTTGAAATTCCACCATATATAAAATTTTCATTTGCCCTAGGGGGTAGGGGGTTGTAGCACAAACGAAAAAAATAGCAGCACAAACCAGCACAAACGTAGCACAAACAAATGCCATATTGAAATTTTCGATTGCTTCTTGGTGTGGGGGAACATGTCTCTAGCTCCTCACTGACCTTGAAAACGTTTTTCTTGAATAACTCTTTTAGGAAAATAGCACAAACGATGAAAATTTCAGCACAAACCAGCACAAACGTAGCACAAACGAATACATTTATTGAATTTTAAATTTTCGTTAGGTGAGGATCTGGGGACATGGAGCTGTTTTTTAAAGGGTTTTGATGCACCAACAAGTCAAGACCAATCATGAACAACCCAACAGAAATTTAAAACGTAACGGACAATGGAGGGGAGTCTGTAAATTAGCTTCCCCACAACTATAATACAGACATGCAAGAGATAGATGTATGTTAGCCTCAAAACTGCCAATTTATCTTTAATATTAAATATTTTCTGGGTGTAAAATAGCATTTTCACCCCTAAAATTTTTTTTATCTGCAAATTAGCTTCCTTACTGACAAAATCAGGACAATTAAAATAAAGAAATATTTAAATAATGTCGCTCTCATTTAGATAGCTGCAAAATACCATTCTTTCAGACATTTTACAGATAAATCAACTACACACCTTCTCATAATTCACAGTGAATTAGACATGTATTGGTGTTAGCAGTGAATCAGTAGTATAATTAGCAGTACAGCTAAATGTACTGCTATAAATTTTTTGTTGGGTAATTTTAATTTTTCAATAATCTGATCCGTCGATTTCTGGCATTTTAAAATTACTCCTACCAAAGAAAGGCTATGCAATTTTGTATACACAAGTACACTAAACATTGAATAAACTCTTTAAGTAAGTAAAATTAATATTTTTAAACGATTAGTGCGAAGGATTAGAGGAAGAGTTGCCTGTTTTTCACGTAGACGCTGTGTGTGTGAAAATATTTTTAATCCAGATAAATTTATTAAGTATATATTTCATCCGTTCCCTTATTCTGTGATGTTATCCATTTTCGTTGCATCAAAAGACCAATTTTCGAAATATCACTCGAGAATTTTCTTCTTATGTTATTTTTACAAAAGTTAGTTTTTTCGGATTTCAAATACTAGTATTTTATTGAGGTTAAATATTCCATCACCACTTCTTTCGAAGACCTTACCTTTGATGCAAGGACCAGCTTCGTTGATTTCACAAAATAATGCATCAGTGTACCATGAATTGGTATCTCGAAGTTTATAACTCAGTTTCGGAGGTTTTGTGACTCGGTCGTCAATGTTCAGGAATACAACACCCATCCATAGAAGTCCAATAGACACGTTCGTGTTAGAAGATACGAATTTTTCCAGTTCTTGTTCATCCCGAACGGCTTCAACGCGATTAAAATCTGTTAAAATGTATAATATTTTTGATTTAGGCAACTACTGAAGTTATTTGCATTAAAGCTGTTCTTGTAATGCATAAATGGTTTCCTAAACCTAAAATTTGGATACAACCGAGTACGACTAAAAAAAAATTCCTCATTACATATATGGCCTATCTTGAAAATTGAAGTCATAAAGGCGGATATTTTGTTAGCGCTTTTATTTAGTGCATAGGCAACTTCTCGTACTTCAATGTCTCGCAATTATTATTTCATATTGGTATTTTTGTTGTACATTATGATTCTAATAATTCAACCCCCCAACGTACTACACCAATTGAAAAATTCCGAATTTTTCGATTTTGTAGCCCCTCTGTCAATAATTTTGAAAATAAATTTTGAAAATAGACCATGTTATGAAGGCATTCATCGGTATTTATAAAGTTTTCTCTCAATCGTATCAACTTAGTTGTTTGTATCCATAGGGGAACGACCAATCAAACACCTAATACTAGTTAGTCGAAGATTAGAATAAAAATCTGATTTAATAAAACCTACTTGCGTATTCGTTTGCTTTCTGTATTATTTGTTGAGTGAATTCATTGGCAGGCGTAAACACCACACTCCGATACGATGCTAAATCCATGAAGTTTTCAACGGAATACACGGGTTCGACAGTTTTCTGGGCAGTATAACTACGGCCTAAATAACGATTTCCATAGGCACATAGTAAATACGCGATAATAACTGGCAAAAATATTTCCACGCCAGTCATAAACCATCGATGCTTTCGCGAATGATAATGTTTCCACATTAAAAGGTAAAACTGTCTCAAAGCGGCCATTTTTGAGGTCGATTGCGGGTTAACAGCCTGTTACGCTCGCGCGAAATGAAACTTCAAAAATTCTATATTAATATATAATCGAACATAGGCTAATGAAACCAAAATCAATTTTATGAAAAAAAATTGAATGAATTCTTTATTATCGTGCGTAAAATTCCATTAATGGATAAAGAAAGCGAAATTCAGTTATCACAATTGCGTGAAATTTCGATCGAAATGAGCACCGGTATTCGATCGTCACTCTGTAGTGGAGAACTGAAGAAAGAAAATATTAAAAAAAAATTGTTTCAATATTTCACATAATAGCTACCTACAGGTTATACGCATAGATAGGTAGCTGCTGTTTGAAGTTGAAATACGCAGTCCTCTTTCCTTCCGCGGGGTGTTTAAAACGGAAATCGATTCGTGAAGGGTGAACGGAAATAATAATTCATCGTTCTTCATTAAAAGCTTTATGGTACATAAATATATGAAGAACTTGTTACCTATAGCTTTGAGTGAGTTATAAGTGCACACAATGGTGTTTATTCATCGAGAAAATGTCTACATAGTATGTCAACTGCAGCTATCGATAATATTGTTGTAAAATATAGGCTAACGCGGTACTTCTCGTTTTTTTCTTAATTTGTCATCATTTTATCCAATTTGCATTGACACACGCAATTTTTTGAAAATTTCTTTATTTTGAGACTGTGTATCGCGAACACGATAGAGTATAGGTATAAGTTAGGTATACCTAATTGAATGCTCAAGAGCTACGGTTTCTATCTGTTAAAGGCAAAGAAAAAAAAGATGGTTGAAAAATATAATCGTACATAGTAGGCCAACCGTCTACACTCATAACCGCAAATGTAAAGCCTAGCCCAATAATTGTTAATTGTTTTCAGAATAAATAAGCAATAAAAAAAAAAAAACACAAACGTTTCACCTCTAAACGGTTTGAGTGTTTGTAATGATAGTGATGCGAGCAAAATTGGTTTTTGTTTCGGTCATGGTCTTATACTTTATACATACATAAGGACCATATCAAGATGGACTATGCTGGACCAAGACCGAGATCAAGACCAAGATCAAGAAAACTAACCCGGCAAACAAGTCGTAAAAAAATTCAGGAACTCGACTGCTAATTTTAGCGGTACTTTAGTATTCTCACAGCTAAAAACCAATGCTAAATTAGCCGTCACTCCTAATTAGGCACACTTTTTACGGCTAATACACAGCTATGCAATGTCTCACTGTTAAATTAGCCATAAAAAGTGTGCCAAATGGCTAATACACAGCTATGTAACGTCTCGCTGCTAAATTAGCCGTAAAAAGTGTGCCAAATTAGGAGTGACGGCTAATTGAGCATTGCTTTTCAGCTGTGAGAATACTGAAGTACCAATAAAATTAGCAGTGGAGACTCCTAATTTTTTTACCGGTTAGCTGTGAATTGTTTGCCAGGAAGAACAACAATTTGGGTGGACTTGATATTGTTTTTGTTTATGGCTATTTTTTGAAGACGTAGCTAACAGTGATGAAGCTTATATTGAACAACATTCTGTATAATCATTTAGGTACTTTACCATTGTCTTAACTCTTTATATATTTGACATTATGGGACATCTACTCAATATTCATTATATTAGTTCGCAGATATTAAACGCTTCTTTTCATTGAGTACTACTAACCGCTGAAGTTCAGCAGTTGATTCTTGGCCTTTTGGAAATACTCCTACTAAAGAAACACTAAGAAACTTCCTAATGGAAACATAACATTGGCAGAGCCTCCTATGGCTTCTTCCTCATCTGATACTGCTAGTATGGTACCGACACAAGGTAGTGTTATAAGTTCTGCCTTTATTCCTCCTGCCTCGAGCACGCAGCAAAATGTGACTGCCCCCATGCAATGACGCAACAAATCACTTTTAATGGCAATAATGTTCATTGCTCTGGGATGTACAAATACATGTAAGACTCAGAGAAGAACCACTATGAGATAGAACCTTGGATTGGACCAACAAATAGGCGCTCTACCATAATGATTATAGAAAGGTTCGAGAAAATGTTCTACGATAACCCACTCGAGGATGTTTACAAAGAAGCCTGCTTGCGTAATGACATCAAAAAATACTGTACTTGGGTTGAAAGTGAGGACCCTGATATTGGGTATGAATCAATCAAGGCTGAATTTCTCACTTGGAAATAGACCACAGTAACCAAACGAGTGGTAGTTGAAGAATTCTCAAAAATTGACCGTTATAACTGTGGGTTCAACAATTTCAGAGATTACTACAGATTCTGTGTCTGCAGACTCCGGGGTTGTAACTACCACGATGTGGACATAATAGACATTTTCTAAAGAAACATGCCTAGTGGTTGTGGTTTTGACATTTTATACCACCACATTACAACATTGGCTTGCTTTGATGAATATTTGAATCCCCAATTTGCCTCGGGAAAATGGTTAGAATATTCGAAATACCAAGGGGTAGATGTCTGTTATACCTCCATTTACCAACCTGCATCAAATCCTGCAGGTATTATTTATATCTTCATTCCTCCGAGGTGCGCATTTAGAATGGCGATAGTCAGGCATTTTCTTTCCTACCTTTTTGCAGAATTTTACTGCTTAAAAAATTTCGTAGCGCAGTCTGATAGCATTGCTACACTAGGCAAAAGAAAAACATGGCACTATTTGAGGCTACGAGTGTTAAAATGTAGTGACAAAAACAGAATCGCCTCTTCCCTTACCGTTTTTTGCCATGGTGGTGTGTACGAGTGTGCGTGAGTGTGTTTGATGATATAGAATCATTCAATTCATTTCACACATCTCCCGATATCCGCTTAATATGTTTAGGATGGCTTATCTTTTACCTGCAACAATAGGCTAATATAATAAAGCTGGACTAAAATCAAATGATTAAACTTCACGCATATCACTTCGCTTTTGTATATGATTGCATCAACTACAAAATTTTTTATTTCGTGTTTGTTTGTACATAGCCTTAGCTATTTTCAGATCTGTTTTCAGTGTTTTTAAAGTTTGCCCTTTCTTTTTTCAACTTTTTCGAAGTATAGGTATCAAAAAATACATTTTTCATGGATACCTATCTTCACTAGGCGCGCTTTTTTGTATTTTTTAGAACCGAGGTTTTTTTACCTCGTGTTTGCCTCCTTTCCCGAAATTGATCTTATGGTTAAAACCTCATTTTGGTCTATGTTTTTATCGATTGTTCCTCGTTTTACGATCTTTTATTCGATCCAGCACGTAAGTATTTAAACTCGTAACATTCATTATCATTCTGGGTCTCGATAGGTCTTTTATTTTTATGTAAAATATTGCACATTTAGGATGCCAATTAAAAAATTCATCAACGACATCGAAGCCACGATCATTCGATACTAGAACAAACTACAGCCACAATTCTGGCACGTAAGCGTCTTGTCGCTTATGCGAACATTTTGGCTGCATGCCGACAACTTGGTAAAATACTCGGTGCCACCTTGCTCCTGATCAAACCTGTGTTTAAGGCAATTGTTGGGTTCTATGACTCATCACCACCCACCAAATCCATCGACCTTTCGACTCCTGATTATACCACCTGCCCATCTGAGTTAATCGATATCACCATCGACGAAAACAAAACTAAGGTTTCCAGTGTATGCGACATAGCAACACCCCCTACGGTGTCGCAACACGCATAGTCAATGAGTGGTGCCATCATGAATGCTATTGAGATTGTTAGCCAATCCCCGTTGGTGAGTGCTGGAGACAAATATTCGCCGACTTGTAATTCTTATGTCGATGATCATAACACCATGCCTAATTCCTTAATCGCAAACGCAATAATTCCGATTGAAGAAAACGAGAATTCGACAATGGCAAACTCGGTCATGTTGCACGACTTTGAAACCACACTTGTTTCATTGGTTGGTCAGGTTTGAGTTTGGTTTCATCCACCATTGACATTTCAAGTTCTATTCAATGATGACATCGATAATGTCATGCGTATCAACTTGCCACCATCGATGACAATATCAATCAACTTGCAACTGAGGTTGCACTGCCATCGATTGTTGCTCGAGCAGCTCAAAATATGCCATTTGTTGTCGTTAGTACTAATGTCACCCAATCGTCTGCCGGAAAAAACTTTCACCTTGTACTCAGCAGCCATCTTGTCAGCTAAATTGATGACTGTTATGAACAACAAGGAATTTTGAATGACAACCCCATCCCCACCGCCATTATTGATATCAAGGGCCTCATCTTCTCATTTTGCAGACATTTCGCCAACTAATCTTCCTGTTCCATTTTCGGAAGATTTTCACGAGTTTTCGCCTGATGCACTGTCTTCAGCTAACATGATCGTTAGCTTAATGGTGTCTGTCCCATTGAGTATAAGATCAACTTCGACTTCCTAGATTCGCCCTCAGTCGACAAAGATATTACTATTGAAACACAGACCATTGAGAAAATTACGATTGATGATGACCACACAAGTTTGGCCACTGCCATTTCAGACAACGATGAAGCTTGGAAAAAGTGTAAGTTTCATCATCCTTCATCACCTGCTATAACCTCTAACAAAACTTCATCCACACTAAAAATATTTGCAGTAAAGTAATTTTTTGTCATATCGAATACAGCTATTCATCAAAGACGTGAATAAAAACGAGGTGACAGTTATTTTCTCGTTGTTTTCCTTAGGTATTGATAATAATTAGTTGAAAATTCATTTTTATATTTTTTTTAAATTTTTTTTTTGGTGGATGGGTGCTTATTTCCTACCTATGTAACGTCATCTGGCTTGTTGGGCATTTTTTCATCCGACCTTTCAAAAGCATTTTATAACTAGGTTTTACTGTATACTATACTATAACGAGTTCAGTAAATTTCACTTATTTGTTACTCGTTAAAGAGTACAATGAGAACCGTAAAATAGGTAGTACCTTTGACTATATAGTACTGGATCAGTAAAGCTCCATATGACCAACATACTTTTTAATATCAAGACGTGCCAGTGAAAAAGTATGCAACTCTAGTGCACCTTCTGCGTATTTTCGACATTTTACTTGAGTTCAACAATTTAGAGTACATCTGATAAAATCATCCCTTAAAAATTCACGGGAATAGCGTATATAAACACGACGTAAAGTACATTCAAAGGTACGCTCTGGTTGCCTATTTAGTGCCGGAATGTATGAATCATCTTTCTTTACTGAGGTAGGTACCTATACATTTTTAAGTTGTTTGAGAACAAGATCATAAACTTTTACATCGAAAATTAATAAGAATGCCTAAATATCATTTTTTCATTTCACAAGTTTTATCATCGTCATTTTCAAAAGTAATTTGGTGAAAAACTAAATAAAAATTTTAAAAACGACTTTACTGTCATTTTTTTCACTCGATAACAAATTTTATTGATTAGAATCAAAATGATTAAGAGCGAAGCTGTGGAGTTCTGGGCTTTATTAGTTTTCTTTGTTTTTTCTTCTTCTAGGCTCATAATGGGTTACAAAATGCTAAAGAAGAAACGATTTCGAAAAAAAAAAATCTAGCTAAATTAAAAAGGGCCTTCTTGTTTAGCTGAAGAAGCCCAGACCGATACACTATGGAATTCGAAAGCAATGATGCTTACATTGCCTTCTACAATCGATAACAAGCTAACCGCTCAAAAACTTAGGGCCTGGTTCATTTTAACTCACCTAAAAACTTGATTTCTCATAAATTAATTATTCATTAAAATGCCTAAAACGAAAAATAGAATGAATTTAAAGTTTATTGAAAAAATAACGAATTATATTGAAAATAATTGATCTAAATTTTTTTTTCATGCTGATATCTTTAAATATGCTTTGTGCATAAAGCAGAGTAAGATTTTTATAAAACGCAAGTCGAAAAGGGAATACAAAATGATATAAAGTAATTCAGAGTAAAAAATACAAGATAAAAATTACATGTCCTTTCTAACTGATTTCGATCATTTTGAAGATCTTATATTTTTTCTTTAAAGCGTAAATCTCATTCAGACATTTAGGCTGATGGGTAATCCATTCTTCATCTTCATTTTTGCCAAGAAATAGCAACTTTCGTGACAACAGTAGGTTCGGCTGTAGTAAAAAAATAAGTAAATAAATTAAAAAACACATTATATAGGCATCGAGTATGCACAAAGCCGTAAGTAAAATGATACAAACATCTATATTGTTTTGGTCAGCTTCTTCCCTGCTGGGAGAAGAAATCTGGGATATTCCCCCATCGCTTGCGGTGTTTCCCGATTTACTAGCACTATCAGTTTTGGCCGAACCAACACTAGCATTGGAATCCCTTGCTTTCTGATTCGCAGGCTCGGCGCTCTTAAATTCCTTGACACTATTCGAGGAGAAATAACCATCACTGTTTCTCGCTCCTCTTTTTTTGTACTGATTTGGATTATTATATCTTTTGAAGTTTTTGTTTGATTTCTCAAACGGCTTGTTTCTGTTCGGTTCCGAGCGTACCGACAAATTCGAGCTGTGCGCTGGTTTTTCGTAATCTGCTAGTAAAATTAGTTGTTAAAAAATGCAAAATGTGATACAAAAGCGAAATTGGATAGGATTGTTAGAGATGAAATTTTGTTGTCGTGAATGAATATAAAGATGTTAAACTAACGTTCAGTTTTGAAACGCTGTACCGTCGCGAGTTTACAAGATAGAGAAAAATGTTTTTGAGCCTTTCAAATTTAAAGTTCATTGTAAAATTTTTTGTCCCCAAGATATTTTTCATACGTTTGGTGCCTAAAACTCAAATTTCTTCTTTTTGCCCCCTATAGGGAACGAAGCGCTCCATTAAGATCTACTCCGATTTTGAAGGCATGAATGAAGAAGGCATCCCTAGCAATCTCACCAAGTTTCGCTTTTGTATCATTTTTTATATGTCAGGATTTTGTTTGACAAGCTGATAAAAATGGATAAAATTTAATGCGATGGAGAAAAATGTATGTTTGAAAAGTTGGATATTCTCAAATTGAAGGTGCTATTGTGTTTTGAATATTGGAAAATCAATATTTTCAACCTGTAGGGACTTTACTCGTATGAGGTGATGGGGCTCAGACCCTTTGATGACAGTCGCTGCCGCAAAGCTGGCAAATATTTGTCTCTCTTACATTAAACAAATTTCATAAATTACATTCGATCGTAATTACACCAAACTGTGACCAATCTCAACAATGACGATGATGTCACAATTCCATAAACGAACCAGTCTGCCATTTCTTATCAACACAAGAAATGATGCAACAATCTATTCAAATGAATGTACGTAAATATTACATGTGTGTCTGTGTGCGTGTAATTAAGCCCATATATAAACCGTCCAAACTGGCTCTAAAATCGCCAGTGTTTGCCCAAGTTTTGGCTTACCTGTATGTTTACATATGAAGTGGCAGAACATGCAATATCGGTTGATTGCTTTCTGGTGAGAATATCTTTTCACGACAAGGTATTCCACACAACCCATGACAGCGGAAATGTTTATTAGAATAATATAACTTTTGACTGAGAAATGATAGAATAATAACTGAGACAAAAGAAAAATTTTAACACTGTTTTGTCTATTCCCAAAATTAAAGGAATTGTAAAACACTGAAAATTTAGAAAATTACATTTTTTGTTGAAAGGCCAAAAAGGCTAAATTTTCATTTCTCTGAAATTTCGATGTTTTCCAGCTCTGTTAATTTTGAGAATAGGCAAAATATGGTGATATAATTTTTTTGACATTCGTTTCAGTTACAATCGAACATCAAAAGGGTGTATATTTTAGTTTCTTACCCGAAAATTCCACGTACCAGTCTCCAGATGCATAGGAAAAAAATTTCGGTGACACGAAAGGGGGTGAAAATTTTTCGGATAGGTAGGTGAAAAAACTGATAATTTTCTTGGAGAGGGAGGAATAGTGATTACAATTTTTAGACCAAGAAAAAATCACCTGCCAGAATCTAGAAGCGGATATCTTTATTCTGGCTGAGCTGAAATCTCTTAAGTCCATCTTAACCATAAAATTCGAAGATAAACATAATAATCGATTCATGAAATACTTTCGAAAATATTTCCATAGATCTTTTCATCGAAAAACACATATAATTCAGAAATTTTTATTTAAGACGCGGTACCAACCTTCAACAACATAATATTCATAATAAAGAAAAGATATTAAAGTTCGTAATTAGAAATCCTTAGAAAATGTAAACCTATTCAAACAATTAAATTCCAATATTTACACAGCCTTTTAAGTCCCCTACAATTCATACTAGTAAATTTATAATCCATCATCTCACCGAATCCAAAAGACCATAAAATAATAACAGACTTTACAGATGCACCAACGAGAATCTAAAATAACTGACATCTCTCCTTCATTGTAAAGAAAAAATTGGATTATTTCGAAAATACGTACGATAAAAAATACACGTATGATAACTTTTCAGGGGCCAGAAATATCTCACAAATATATACTTTCATAAAATCCTGGTTACTCTTAAATCAAACCACCACATTTTCCATTGGCGTTAAATTATCAATATTCTTGTCAAAACACCTGGTTATGAATTCCACAACAAATGTAACGAAAACGTTACTTACTTTTTGATTTATTCCAAAATACGCGTTTACCCGAAGTAGTGCTCATGGAACTACATTTTGATACGTCCGTCTTAACAGACACGCCACTAGAATCACTTTTTTTACCATCATCGCTGAAATGGCGCATCATGTAACACATATTCACACATATTAGTTGAAAGTCGTCAAGAATTGATAAAAAATAACTATTACAATTTGACTTACTCTTGCAAACATGTTTCATTCTTAGTTAACCATTCACTGACGCTGGCATTAGGTGAGACCTCTGGTACACGTTTTCTGCGAGATAAAGATAAAACAAATCAAAATGATAAAAAATGGAAATTTAAATGAAAACGAACTTAATTAATTGATAAGGGGTTGTTCCCTGAATAATTAGTGCAACAATAGGAATGAGAATATGAATCACGCCATCAGGCGTCATGAGAACGTGTTTCAATTCAATGGAGTCATTGCTTTTTTTTTTTTTTTTTTTAATTTGCTGGTGATTTTTGGCAAGTCCTATTATGACAACGGATACTCCTCATATTATAAATATTTTCAAACTCTGCTTCCACGCAAAAGTCTGGAAGTGATAAAAATCACTGGTTCACATGAGGGCCTTAGAGAGAAATTTTGAGTCCAACGGGAATAAATTAACGGGCACTCTTCGAGCCAGCTGCAGGATTTACCTCTGTGAGGAGGTTATAAACTAAGAAAACAATTTCGCGAGCGATAAAATTTTCAGGGGTTTTTTGTACTTTAAAACATATATTTAAATGGTTTTCTTTTCTTTTTTTTGGGGGGAGGGTTGATATACAAAAACCCCACAAAATTGGCCCCGACTCCCTCTTTATACATTTACTTGAAAATTGGTATTTATTTCAAAATTTGGGCTCAGCCAGTACGTTTTCCCCCTCCCTCTCTGAGGCCGTTGTTCACGCAGAATGATCCATTAAATAATTATCTTTCGATAACATTAATGAAAAAACTTTTTTCTTCTCAATCGCAACATCTGATCCATTTGAGGTTCCGGAAGCACTATGATTGTATTTTTGTGTCATTTAAAAATATCAGAAACCATTTGAGCGGTGTTAGTATATTAGAAACAAAACATTTAGCTTTTAAAATCCTATAAAATATAAATTATTTGACGTTAATCAAGTCTTCCCAATTTTAATAACATCTTACTAACAGATGCGGTGGACCAAAGAAGTGGGCAATTCAATAGAAACTCATTAAATAACCACTATTACGAGCGTATCATAATAGATTTCTTTCAGAGAACAGGATTTTAAAACCTCCTCTCTATCAATTTTTTTTTTCTCTACAAAGAGGATGAGATTTTGGTCACTTGAAAAATGATTCCAAACAAACTTCAATCAAAATAATTTGATCGGCCAATATCTGACTACTCAACAATGCGAAGTAAATTTTATACGTCATATAGTGGTGTTACCGGTTGGAGGCAAGGGTCAATGAACATAGTTTATCAGTTAACTATGGAAAATCACGGCGAAATCGCGAGATCATAAATGAAGAAAAATTTCAAAAGAGTGCATTCGTCACAAACACAACTACGCTTGGAACAATGACCACACAAACCTCAGCGAATTCTGATTAGTTTAATCGAGTTGAAGAAAAAAAGGAAATTAGGTACTTATTTTGATTCTCCAAGAAGAAGTTCTTCACTCCATTCGCAATTTGTTTTTCTAGATTTTTAATCTCGCTGTAAATAGAAATACAAAAATTTTTATTAATTTGTACGTATACCAAACAGAAAAAAATAAATACACATATAAATTTAAAACAAAATTCAAACACTACTTTCCATACTGGCCTAAATAATTTTTGTTGAAATCTACATTCCATTTAGAGGACGAAGTCATGTGCAGAGCTTATAGCTAAACTGATACGCAATTTCAGAAAATTAGTTCGTCGACGAAATTAGCACAAAATTACAATTACGTATTGCTGGATTCAGGATTCGTTTTTAATGAAAATAATGAACAAGTTCATTACATAAAAGATACAGAAGATCCGTCAGCGAAAAGCTTTCAAACGAATCCACTGCGGGGCATAAAAACTCAAATTTTTAACAAAAAAAAAACTCTTACGCTTCATTTTCTTCTTATAACACAATATTGACTTGATTTCAACAATTGAGAAAAAAAAAGTAATAAATTGATGCGAGGAAGTTGGACTTGAAATTTAAATAAGTCGATTTAATTTTTTTTTAACGTTAAAGCGCAATAAAACTAATAAAAAAAAATTTGTTTTTAAATTGATTGTATTTCGAGTTAGGCTAGTCTGGAAAATAGTATCTAGGCATACATTTCGAAGATAAAAATTGTTTCAAAAATCGACAGAATACCGTTTTCAGATACGATACAAATAAAATACGAAATTAAAAAAAAAATACAGACGATTTAGAAGCGGGGCAAAAATCTCCCCAAGAATCATCAGTCATTTTCTCAAATTCTTCGTCTCCGATTTTTTTCTGAATCGCCGAAGAACAAATTATATTGTAATCTCTTGAGTCAGGTAAAATTAGATCACAACCAAATTGTTTTTTAAGATTTATTGGTGATTTAGAAGTCCTGAAATGGAATAAAACGTACTAGAAAATATTGCAAAAAGTTAAATTATTATATTTCCAGTTAAGGGATATAATCCTGTAAAAAAGTAGTTCTTGAAAGATAGTTTGGGAAAGTTTTGGAAATTGGCGCCATTAATTGGTCTTAGGAAATGGGTTTTTGAAATTATATTTTGTACACTAAATTTCTTTTTGGAACTTCAAAGAAAAACCTCAAAACAGGTTGTAGGTACTATATATATCTCGTACGCACAACGTCTTTTCTTATCAAGTGCATTACATCCAAAATCACACATACATTTTGTTTGTTTGTATGTTCTTACTTGCACATACAGGCAAGTAAGATACAACATTCAGCCGATAACAATATAATAGATAAAGATCTCAGCGATGTCTCGGACCAGTATACGAACGTATTATGTCATTTCTTATCAATAATGTATGAAGTGGCAGAACACGCAAAGCTGTAGATTACCTTCTACATGTGAATATCTTTCATGACAAGGTATTCCACACAGGTTTTAAAAAATGGTTTTTTGCATGTATCTCTGTTCGAGTCCACTTTTTTCAAAAAATATTCATTTAACAAATTGAAGAATAATTGTTTTCTCATAATTTCAATTCCATTTTTTTTTTTTGGAAGATTTACAGTTTTACTACGAGAGCACCGTGAAGTTGGTTTAATTTTGAAAATCAATTTAAAATATAGGCCTAACTATTTTTTCGTGACTGCATCTTCCAATATTGAACAGCTTACAGTTCAAAAAACTAATAAAATTAATTTTTAAGAGTTCTGTGTTGAGAATTACTAATAAGCAACAAAGACAAGTCTCATAATAATGATTATAGTAACGCAAGAGGAATATTATCTATGATTTTTGGGAGGAGGGAAGCATTAACTTTGAGATTTACTTATGGACAGACCTAGGAAGAAGCCACACCTTTCAAAAAAATGTTTATTCTTTATAGCTCATCACAATAAAACATCAATAAACAAAAAAAAAAACTCATTAAAAAATTAGGAAAGCGGGTTGGTGCATCGAAACGGATATATGTGCAAAAAAGAAAAACCATTTTTTAACCTGTTTTTAGGTTTTTTTGAAATTCCAGTAAAAAATTTAGGGTACAAAATATAGCTTCAAAAATTATAATCGCGTCAATTTCCAAAACTCCCCAGAATTTTTTCCCAAATCATTGTTTTGAAGACGTAATTCCTGGACTAATACATACCAAAAAGAATGTATAAGCATATGCGCATGCTTTTTAATTGCAAAAACATGGACAATAAGCACAAATGAAGAGAATAAAAGGAATTAACAATCCGGAAATGAAAAATATTATGCACATTGGAATTGTGTTTTCTAAGAAACTTAACCAGATTTTTATTTTTAAAAGTTTTCAGATCATTGTTCTGTCTGTTTTCACGTATTTGGTGTGAAAGTGCCTATATCAATAACTGCAGCAAAAACAGAAAATACGACACGATGAAATTCACCACAGTTTTCCAAGAATGTAATACATAATTATAGACCTAGTTTTCCCCTTGGAAATAAAAGTTAATGTAGCTGATATTGAAATCGAAAATGAAGAGCTTTAAGAGCGGTATGCAAGAAGAATGATACTTTAGCAACAACCATTTTTTTTAAATTACTTACCTCTATACAGAATTATTCAGTTCACTCGCACCATAAAAAATTCCCATGTTGATACATGTGAATACGACTAACAAGTGAGGAGAAGTCTCACACTAAAGTAGAAACAGTTTTTTGTACAAAATAAATGAGTGAAAAAAAAATGAAAGAAGAAAGACAGACATTAGTGCAGGAGACGAGGATTCTGGCAATGAATGGAATTAAGTTACATAAGTGTTTAAACTCTCTATGATGAAACTTGATCTGTTTCATAAATAATTTTACAATACCTACAGTAAAATATAGAAAATAATGGGTGGTTTTGTTTTCAGAACTGGATTTTTATTACTTCCAATACTAAAACCTCTTATTCTTTAAACTTGATCTAGCTGCTAATGCTCGATCTAAAATCGTTTCATACTCGATGAAAACACACTCACTTGATAGACAAAACCCTCTTAAAAAAAACTATAGCCCAAGTAAAACATTACTCATGCTACAAATTCAATTAATACGTGAAAGTTAAGATTAGAACATAAATAACAAGCCATGTAGTAAACATGTACATGCACGAGTTCCCACATACGATGACGTATACTCACGGCATTCTCCGCCCAAATGAACTCTTTTTATCGGGACTCATTTTTAGGCTACTATTCAGACCATCAGTATATTTATAATAACGTTTATCTGGAAGAATAAGCCTCTGAGCAGAGTAACTATTGAGAGAAATTTACAGCAATTTACTCTTCAAAAATGGGATATAGATAACGCACGAAAGGATAAGCGGAAATACTCACGACCTGAAACCATCCAGTGACGAGCGTCGTTCATCTTTCGTTTTTGGCTTATGCTCACCAGAAAATCGGCTTTTGGGTGGGGTGGATTTCTCAGGCGAATCGCTAATGCGAAGAATTAGATTTTGGGTTACTGGGGTGCAATAACTACAGTTTCTTGGATTTCATAATTTGTAACAAGCACGCGAACGTATGCTACACATTTCATCAATGCCCAAAATATACTCACAATTTTTTCGGGCTATTCAAAAAACCTTTCTCTTTACAACTGACGCCACATTTTTTATAGTCGTGGCTATCGGGTAGAATAATTTTCTCTGAAAAATTTCTACAGAGATTGAATGGAAAAATAATAGACAATTAGTTAAAACGTGACAACGGCATGAAATAAATATTCGATTACGAGGACGAATGATATCGAGAACACGTAACATGGACTCGATGTCGTCTGGGGTGGTCTAACGAAATTACTAAAGATCAAAACAAGAAAACAACATTATCGGTTTCGGAATTTTCAGATTACGGAATATAACAGAATGCCTAAGTATGTACTTTATGAAGAGTTCACCAAATTGGCTATTTTATAGGAACGAAATAAACAGTAGAATATTCAAACGAAAATTACAAATATAAGGAAGGAAGACACACGAGAGGATTGGGATAGCCCGGTGAGCAAATTTTGATACTCGTTTATCGCTGGACTCAGTAAATAACTAAATATGACTATTGTCTACTGTACGTTGATTATTTGTGACATCTATGATGATAATTGATTGGGATGTTTGTTAGCGGCTTCTCGGTTAACTTGTGATGTTACAATGGAAAAAACTTCAGTTGTTTTTCATTACGTAACAAAAATATTATTATTATTATTTTCAGCTAGGACTGAAACTTATTCAATTCAGTCATCCCGGCCATTGTACAGAGCAGTATTGTACTATGTTCTTTTGGTTCTAAATTCTCGGATTCAATTGCGAAAAATTGTCTATTTTACATTGTATACCTTCTCACAATGTTCTTACAGTAATTTGCAAGTTGGAAATTTATTACTTATGCTGGAGGAAATTCAATACGGACATATGATTTTACTATGCTTATTGCCAATATATGCATGAGCTAGTAAGTGACATTTTAAGTTTGATTTTTGAGAAAACAATTTGTGACAGGAATTACAAATAAATTGGTTTTCACTCATTTTTCAATATAATTTGCGTAAGTTGTAAGGATCACCAGTAAAAAAGCGCCAAATGAAAAACACCAACATCTCGATCACTCATCATCTTACCCATTTACATTATCAACATAGAGTAGAGAGTCATATTACGAGTCCAGAGATAAACAAAAGCGCATGCACAAATGAGCATCAAAACTTGCTCACCGTGCTTTCCCAATCCTCTCTTGGACACACGACAAAGTACTTGGAAAAATATTTTTAACCAACTTATAAAAAAAAAAAAGTTCCATACGTATGTACGTATGTAGGTATGTATGTATGCATGCACGTATAAACATATGAATGTTTGATGTGAATTTCTGAAGAACTACATAATTAATTTTGATGAACTTTTTTCTATATAATGGAGAATTATCCCATTGTGGTTCCATATTATTACCCAGTTTGCTTATTTTTTTTTGTTTTCAATTTAGAATCGATGCGATAGTTTTCGAGATATTTAAAAAACCATTAGTTTTAGGAGCAAAATTGGCTCCAAGCTTCCAACAATAATGTACAAGGAAACGGAAAAGCAATATAAATATTTTTTTATTAAGTCTTTAAACCAATTTCGAAAAAAGAAAAAGGAAATGAAGGTTTGATGATAAGAAAAAAAAATTTTTTCAAACAATATAATCAACTTCAAAAAAAAAAAAGTACTAAAAAGTAAAAATAACACTTTCGAAATTTTTTCAGCAAGATCAAGGGACTGGAATTACTGAAGTCTACGCTAATTAAAAAGTTTCGTCATAAAATTGGACGAGATTGACATACAAGCCGACACGATAAAGGAAAAGAGGGGCGACTTCGATAATTCTGGTCCCTAAATCTTACTTTAGAAATTTAATAAAGATGTTTTCTTTTTTCTTTTTTCGCATTTTTATCGTTTTTTTTTTGGTCGGATTTTGAATTAAATCCATGAAGACTGACAAGATAGTACAAATAAATTATAAAATATTTTAAATTATAAAAATTTCCCAATAAATTTTTGTTTCAAAATGCGCCCTAGAAGTAACCACATGAAGCGAAGTTTTCGATAGAAACGACAACATAAAACGTATGAATTCACTCGGTTATTTTCAAATTCATATCTTCGATTGTTCCTTTCTCATTTTTTGATTGACAATAAAATAAAATACAGTAAAATAACATTTTTACAACAATGATTATGACAGTGAAGGAATTTAAATTATGTCAAAAAATGCATAATCATTCTTTTTTAATACGCCAATATCGCGATAATTCTCAATAGAACAATACGCCCCGAAAAATAAATCATTTTAAAACGAGAATGCATTTTATAAAACTGTTAAGGACTCTTTTCTAATTGGAAAATATCGAAAAATTAAAACAATTTCAGAACGAGCACAGTAGTAATAACAAAACAATAAATTACCTTAATTTATTCGGATCATTCGTATTAGAGTTCGGCGGTCCATAGCCTTGTTGACAGGTATACTGAGTTCTTTGACTAAATCCTGGCTGACTAGGAAAAGGAACAGACGGAGAACCAGGAGGTGGATAATATACAGGTTCGAGAGGCCACTGAATTCCGTAAGCCTTCTGCGGATATCCATAATTCCCGGCAGTCAAGATACGCTCATTTTGAGTCATTAAATTTTTCATCATTTCCAACATAAATGTATACTCGGTGGAAAAATTCTTGTCATCGGATTCTTTTTTTTCTTTCTTTTTTTTTTCATCCTCTGCAGAAATCCATATATCAACATTCCAAATTAAAAATACGCCGATTTAATGATAAGACTTAAAAATAAAAAATTAATCATCCCAGATATATATATTTATAGTGTAATTTATGACTTAAAAATACAACATCAAAACATTCAGGAGTGTTTTCGAAGAACAATCTGATGATGATCGTATCTACTCCGAAATAATTTATATGGAATCTGAAACTAAAATCAGCAATCAAATAATTTTGCTTGAATTTAGTGACCAGATTTTCTAATACTTACGAGTTCAATCAATTTTAAACAGACATATAATTATGAAGATTCTTATAGCTTATTATTTTTTTAACAACTGAGACCAACAGGGACGGAATAGCTCGCCCCCCTGAAGTTCTTGCGAAACTTGGTATGTTTGATATTTCCGCTCATCAGTTGGACAGTTCGCAAAATTGTAATTTTTCATCAATGTTATGTCATATTATTTTCCCTTGATTTAGTAATGATGTATTTAAAGAAGAAACCTTATCATTTTACAAAGAAATATTTTTCAAACACAAATGAAACATAAAAATTTTAATATGCAAAATGATATTATTATCCGCCCTAAGTTGCCAACATTCTCTTAATTTTACTTTCATGTCAAGGAACTAGTGATAGAAAATACAATAAACACTTGATTTTATATCTTGTACACAATTTAATGAAAAATTAGACGGAGGGATGCTAAAATGCTGTATGGGGGAAAGTTTCCCTTCACGTATCTGTCAATACACTGCAAACAAAATTATTGATGAACCGAACTCACACACTGAATTAGTGAGGATGCATTACATTTCATACGTTCACTGTCTTGAACAGTTATTAACAGAAAAATTGGCGTTCTGAACGGTGATTTATGCTAAAACTGTGCACTTGACAAAAAATTGTGCAGAATACTTTTTTATACATTTTTTGATCTTCTTTCAATTTGGTTGAGTAATTTTTCACTCGGATGAAAATTAAACAAAATGAACGTAAAAAACTGCTTTACATCATCATTTTAATCTCTTTGAAGGGTTGCTCACATCAGTCGCATTGGGACTTCTAGGATTCTAGGTGGTTGTTAAGGATGACGCAGCCAACAACAGGTATATTTATACCTGTTCCATCACCTTTTTGTAGACGTTTTAGTTCGTCTACAAAAACGTGTCAAACAAAATATAGACGACTATTATTCCCAATTCAGGAAATGATAGCCTCCTATATGATACCTATTCTCACAGGGGAACACCACCAGATATGTTGACAATGAAGAGTCATCATATTCGCGGATATTCCGACATCACACCACCTATTTTAGGTTGGCCATTTTGAAGTATAACAATGAAAATACGAACACTGTGTTCTCTTCAAATGAAGATGAATTCATTCCTTTGACTACTTTAGAACTGAAAAATTAAAGTGTCTAGACTAGAAGATTGTAGGTCATTAGGTTTCACTAAGTTATAAGATAGAATTAGATTTAAAGTAATGAAGAATAATTGAAGATTTAAAGTGTTAATGCTATGTGTTTTGTAGTATTGAATTATAATAAAGAGATAAATAAAAAGATTTGTTTCTAAATTGTACGAAGTTTTCTAAACATAAGAAAACATCAGCTACAATGCCAAAATTCAGTTTCCTATGAATTATTTCCTCTGTAAGTCATTTTTTGAGCTAATTTGACAAGATACACAAATAACTCGGTTTTATGATAAATTTTGTCATATTCTGGTCAAATGAGAGGATAGGGAGGAGAGAATACCCCTTGTCCCACATACAAAAAATAAATAAAAATAAATTAGCATATTTTCACTGAAAAATGCCAAAAATATTTTTCACTGGGTTCTCCAATTTACTGTAAAACCCCTCCCACAGATAAATTATATACATGCCACTGAATGCATAATCAATTTTTAATTTTATGAAAGGCCCATAAACTTTTTCTCTCCAGGCTCAAATTTCCTCTCTAAGACCATTGATTGTACATGGCTATTTGGGTAAGCATTATGCATTTTGAGTTTCATTTTTAAATGAAAATTTAAAATAAAAGTGAGTTTACATTTGAATTACTTTTCCCACCTCTTGAAAAACGCTTTCATTATGTTATTGGAGATCAACCCCTTCAACATCTATAAAAACACACAATTTTCCAGATATCAAAAATTGACATATATACACTCAAAAAACAAAAAAATAAACAATAAAAAGTGTCATTTTCCATTTTCAAAAACACAAAATATTATGAGTTAAAATTGAAAAATTTAAATTTTTTATTTTTGTTAATTGTGAAGAAAATTAAGAAATACTGGCAACTCAGTAGAGGAATCTATGGATATATATATATATATATATATTTGGAGTTTACAGGGAACGGACATTACAGATTCATATAACTACAAATAAACATATAAGTTGACCAAAATTAATTTGTTCGTAAAAATTACTTTAGCCAAATTATTTTGCCAATATTTTCCCTTATATTCGATGCACATGTGCCACTACCTACATACAGACACAAAAAAAATTTGTTGCTTCTGCCAAAACAACAAATTCCAGTATTACTTATATGCCAGCAAAAATCTATGGCTGGTAAAAACCAAAGGGCCACCTCAGGGCTTGTAACTATGTAACTATATTATAAGAAATCATATTTATTGATCTGAATATGATAAATCAACTGATTATTTTTAAATTTTATCCGTTCAAAAGTTAGCATATATAAATTTATTCTGAAGGTACTCGACCTTACTTTTTATAGTAAAAATACAAGAACAAAATGTTTCCAAAATTGTCTGATAGCATAAGTTAGCATAGCATAAGTTAGCATAGCATAAGTTAGCGCTTGTTAGAACAAACATTTCAGTCAATATAATATGCTTAAAATATTTACTTTTGTTGGTGTTTTTTAAATCAATGACTCAACCCCTTAATTTGTCGACTCATGATTATCAGTCTTACAGATAGACAGCCGTACCAAAGATTAAACACAAAAAATTAAAGTTTATTTACAGGATTCTGCCAGTCAATTATTACATTTTTTATCACCTTACTTTGAACAACCAAATAACCTTATATAACTTTTTTCACAAATCACAAAATTAACTGAGGAAATTTATAAGCCAGTCAGAAAATTTGAGCAAAATGTCAGTTAACAATAAAAATTTCATCAAATTTTCAACATTCCATGCATACACTACCAACATGTATAATATGTAAAGATTTTATTTACAATTTCCACTTAAAAAATAATTTTTTGAGTTTCTAAAAAACAGTCAGAAATGACATTCAAAAAAAGACTTCTGTACTTCTGTGCCTTCTTCTGATAACACTAACAACCATCTAAAGTTATACAGATTAGATAAGAAGATGCACTCTAATAAGAACAGGTCTCAAGTCATTTTTGAAATTTTATCCCACTAAGTAAGCGCTAGTGTTGTTTGCGCTTCATTTCCCTTCCCTTGGCCTACACTTTGATGAACTAATGACACTTGTTCTTACTTAGTGGGATAATTTGTCCTAACAACGAAATTATGACAATTTTATTACATTGGCTTTATGGGAGTGCATCAACCAGAGATGGAGATGTAGAATTAAATTCTACATTGATACACATACTCTATATGTAGAATATGTAGAGAATATCAAATTTCATGTAGAATATGTGGAAAATAATACTGATAAGGTAACTGTAACGATATATTTCTACTCCTTAACACTCACATTCATATATCGTCACATCATGTAATTGTCATTCACCCTTATGACTACAAGACAATGAAACCCAGTAAACAGAATACAGATACCATATTGGAATGTTATTGTATCATGCAATATAGCTCTCTAACTCACACATTCATGTCTGCACTTGTCATTACTGTTTAGATCGTTGTAATTATGTTTGGTAACCACTAGCTATTTCGTTTTTCTTTTTCTTCCTTTTTTTTTGTTTCATGTTTTGTTAACTACCTTATCTAGTTTCGATTCGTTTTTCTCTACATTCTTGGGCTAGTTTGTACAGTTTATCATCTACATTCTATTTGTATACAGTCCACAATTACCTTGTGACGTCCGGGAACATCACAATTAACGGGCGGGGCTAGGTATACTAGGACCAAAACAAATAGTAGGACAGAAAGAGAATAAAAAGTTAGAAAAAAAATATAAAAAAAGGCAAAATCAGTAAGAAGAATCCCTAAAACAAATGAAGAATACATCCCACATGTGAAGAGGATAAATATATATGGTCATGGTTCAACCCCACAGACTCCCTATTGTACGTAATACTCCACCCGATGAGAAATACCCTACAATAGGCCCGTCGCCCGATGCTCGCCAAAACCCCTACTCCACATTACACTGAGAAAATTGTAATATTTTACCTGTTGGCCAACAGGGAAATAAAAGTATTGTTGCCGCAAAACTTCGTTTATTACAAGTTGACTCTGACATTACGAACGTGGCACATCTCCAGACGAATGATAACAGCCAATTCCATATCCTGCAAACTAATTATGAATGGTGGAAACCAAACTCCAGTAGACGTTTTTCAGGATGACGACTGCATCTAATAGGATTATTCGCCAGTGAGGGTTCTGATTGCAATAATTAACATCGAAAAAAGAAAAACGTGTTTCCTCTCATTTTGCGAGAGGAGAACAAGTAACTTAATTCATGGTCTTTGACGGACTGATTCGTCTTCTAAAAATCGAGAATGAAGACGAATCGAGAAAGAAAAGGAATGGACTTTGGGGAATACCTAATTGGAATCAGGCTGCTATTATTCGTATGTAGTTACATTATTATATTATATTAAATAGGTAAGAACATGGAACGGCAAGTATAGAAAAAAGTAGACGCCGTTTTATCTGAAAGAGTGGATAGTATAGAGTTTAGAGATATGGAAAAAGAAACGGCGAATTTATGATAAGTATATGAATGAACGGGAACGGCTGAGTGTAGGTTATGTATCGGGGAAAAAACGCGAGGAAAGAATATAATAGAGAGCTAAAAGAAATACGAAAAAATATGAATTCAATCTTTCCCCAGTTCGGATGCCTCAACCTTAATAATTTTCATTCGCGATTTATTTGAAATTATGCATTTACCTTTTGCTATTTTCGTGTAATTTTGTACTAATCAAGTAATTAATTAATTAAATTAGTCAAATCAAGGATTATGCCTCATTAATTCTTGAGTGATCTTTTAAAATGCTATCTCTAACATTCATTTTGGTCCTTCGGGTGGGATGTCGTTTGTGTGTGTTTATTCTGGAATGTTTGTGAATTCTGCTGGAAAATTTGAATTCAAAAAGATGGCTCCACCCTCAGATTGCAAATTGAGGGTCCTGAAAAGATCGTTCACCAAAGTAAAAGAAGAAATTGAACACCTACTGAAGCAGAAGTTGAACACTGAAATATTTGATCAGATTGAGGTATTGTTTGATGGTAATCTGAAATTTCACATGGAGAAATTCTATCAAGCTGCTCATGACTTCTACTTGTTGGTTGATGAAAAGTTCAAGGAGGACACAGATCTTGAGGATAAAATTGTAAGTGATCAATCAGATATATGGAAAATTTTTAGTTTGTTACAAGCAAAAGTGAAAACAGCTAGTACTGTATTGAAAGGTGAAGAAATGCGCAGATCGATTTTGCCAAATGCGAATAGCACCCTAGTTGATTCAAAGGTAGCTGATCAGCCAAAATTAAAAAAGATCGAAATTTCTGAATTTGATGGTGATTTATGCAAGTTTTATAATTTTAAGGCTTTATTTTCTAATCTGGTGCATAATAATTCTGAGTTTAGCAATGTCCAAAAACTGTACTATTTAAAGCAAGGGTTGGTTGGTAAGGCATCGGTTGTACTGCAGGATTGTGATTTAGCAAAAGATTCTTATCCAGAGGCTTGGTCATATTTTCTGGAAAGATATGAAAGTAAGAGAGCTATTGTTCGTACCTTTTTTGTTAAATTGTCTAATTTGCAGCCTATAAGATCTGAAGCTGGTATTTGTGATAAATTGGATCAAACTATGGCTATAATTCGTGGATTGAAAGTGGCGGGCAAGAATGTGAATGACACTTTTTCCAGATATATTTCGTTTGTCGTATCTAATAAATTGGATTCTGCCACAGCCAAGGATTGGGATAATCACATTTGTGCTGAAAGTACGTATCCTAAATTCGAAGAATTGTTTAAATTTTTACAGGGTAGAACATTTGTAATTGATGAAAGGCGATTGGAAAAGCCTAAGGGCACTAAAGATGGATTGAAATTTCCGTTGGAAAAGAAGAAAATGTTTTTAGTTGCAAACTCGTCAAAGCCTGCTAGTCCAATGTGCAATAGTCAGCATTTTTTGAATCAATGTGAATCTTTCAAAGCTATGAATCCATATCGAAGGTATGAAGTTGTAAAGGCTAATCGTTTATGTACGGTTTGTTTTACTAATCAAAATTTGGCCGCTTTGTGTATGTCGAGTGTAAAATGTAAGTGTGGTAAGCCACACCATTATATATTTCGAGTTTAAAGGTTCTAGCGACGCTGTAGCGAAGACCGATGGCACTGCGGCTGCTAAAGATGGTGATATGAAAGATGACACTAAGAAAGATACAGCACAGAAGAAGGCTTACACCACTACTATAACGCATGACAAGCTTCAATAGGAGCTGATTGTATTGCCATTGATAGTCATGCGGTTTGCTTGCGGCAAAGTTGTTGGTACTATTCGTGTGTTGGTGGATAATTGCTCGCAGGGAACATTGGTTTCAGATCGATTGGTTAAGAAATTCTGATTGCCAACGCAAACTTTTTGTCAATAGGAGGTGTTACACCTGGAGTTGTAAGTCCTAATCAATTTGTAAATTTGTCTTTGATTTCAAGAACACAGGTATTCTCAATAGACGTCACTGCAGAAGTCGTACCGCTGTCATCAATGAACTATGAATTACATACTGTATTGGAGAAACAGGAATTGAAAAAATTGGTAAAATTCCAGCTGGTGATCCTGCTCTCACTAGAAAACCTGTTAGAATTTCTGATGTTGACATGATTATCGGAGCGAAATATTTGGGAGAAATTAAAAAGGTAAACGAGTTAACATTAACCTTGTCGAAATTTGGTTGGTTGGTTTCAGGTGATGTGAACTATGTCGGAAAAAGTGCGAAAAAATTCACTGGCTTCACACTAAAAACGATTGAGAATAACTTAAAGGAATACCACAGTATTGAACAAAGTGGTATTATGGACGTGGAGCCACAGAAACAAACAGATCGTTGCATTCAGCATTATGAAGAAACTTATGGATTTGAATCTGAGGGAAAATTTAACCTGTTGCTGCCATTTAAAGTAGAGAAAAGTAAGGTTGCTAACAATCGCCATCTGGTGTTGAAAAGTTTGTTTACGTTGGAGCAAACATTGGATCCTGGTTTAAAAGCTGAATATGTTAAATTCATCCACGAGTATATTGAAATGGGTCATATGACACTAGCTGAACCTACGGATGAACCATATTATTATATACCTCATCTTGCGGTCATGCAGGAGCAAAGTTTGACTACTCCAGTTTGAGTCGTATTCAATGCTTCATCAAGGATCAAAGGACAAATTTTGCTGAATGAGGCATTGTTGGTGGGACCGCAAACTCACTGGGAACTTTTTGATATATTAATTTCTATGCGCTCGTATTCCTATGTATTTTCCGCAGATATAGAAAAAATGTATAGAATGATTTGGATTGATAAAGAAGATTGTAATATGCAGAGAATTCTATGGAGAGAGTCATCTGATGAACCTGTCTGTGAATATCATTTGAGTACTGTAACTTATGGAACTGGTCCAGCTTCATTTTTGGCTACTCAATGTTTTTGGAAGTTATAGCTAGAAAAATTGAAGGAGAATATCCTGAAGCTGCTCGGTTGATCCGCAAAAATTTCTACATGGATGATTTGATTGCTGGTGGTAATGAATTGGAACAAGTTTGTAAAAATTGACAGGTGATTCATGATGCGCTGTTAGCGCATGGGTTTAAATTGCGCAAATATTGTGCGAACCATTCTAGAATTCTTGCAGATATTTCACCTGAGACCACTGAACACGTTGACATTTTACAATTAAAAGAGAGAAGGAATGAATCACCTAAAACAATACCTATATATTCTGAAATCTTCTCGAATCATTTTGAAGACTTATTCAGACCAAGCCGCAAAATTAGTAAATCATCTTATTGGTCAATCATGATATCATTCACCTCTTACCATTATTTTATATTTATCCGCTCGCAAAATGGTAGTTAATATAATTAGAATATAAATGAACAGTAATCATCATTTCATGAGGAACCTTTGAACAGTCATCTTCTTTAATAACCATCTCTGGTAACTATTAACTGTTACGGGGCTCAATAGGAGAGTCCACAATTGTAAGTATAATCTATACTTTGTTACATTAGAATCTGTTATTGAAGTAGTTAAATGTTGATTGGAATTTAGTTTGATTGTTTTGAATTCATCAATCAATCAATCATAGGCAAAGCTGCCATCACAGTCACAAAATGATAAGAGTTATCAATATGTTTATTATATTCTACTCATTTTCTACATATTATACATATTCTTCATCAGATGGTGGAGTAGAATTGAATTCTACATTTACACACATATTTTAAGGGTAGAATATGTAAAGTAGAATATTCAATTTCATGCAGAATATGTAGAAAATAATACTAATATGAAGACGTGGGGTTCCTTTCCAAGTCCAGCCTGAGAAAGAGAAGTGGCTTGATCAATGATCCTATGAAAAGAATTTCAAATGTAAAAAAATATAAAAACTTGCCCGAATTCACTTTGCAGATGAAAGTGCAAGATATTTGTCAGATTGAAAACAAATTACTAGAACAGGGTCAATCCCTGCAAACTGAAGGAAGAACCTCAACAAGAGATCCAAGAGTTCAATGTAAGTAACAAACAACAACTGGCCAGCAGTATCGGCTAGAAAGATGCCCGGCAACTCTAGCTGATGTTCAAAAGATTTTACAGGAACCGGCACGACCCAAGGCCCAATTCACAACTAACCAGCAGCAAGAACAAAGACCAATTTATAACACTGATAAGTGAAGTGAGGTTAACTTCCAAGGAGAGAACTGACACAATAGTTTGAAATACTATAATACTTTAAAAGAACAAATTATATACAAGTCTAAAATTAAGCTTGAGGAACATGAATGATCTCCCTCCATCGCACTAAAAGAGTTCGAGTGGGAAAATCATGTTAGTGTTTATATAGTCTGAGAGATAAATGTTATGTGTGTTACCTAACCTGAATGTGTTGTAGAGGCACTAAGTGTTATGAGCTAGTGTAGTGAGAGTGTAGAACAATACCTCCCCTACAGTCTTATGAAGTAAGTAACAGAAAATTGTAAGTTCAAATGCCAAAAATCATAACATAAACATATTTTTGAATTATAATTACTGAAAAACGAAAGTAAAAGCGAACGAATTTATTAACAAAATTGCTTTTTCCCAAATGAAATAATAAAAATTAAACATTTTGCATAATGACTAGATGATTTAAAAAATAAATGGACTATTCAGACTGAAGTGCAGAAAAGAATTAATATTTTGTATCGCATATTTTCTGTTATTATGTTATATTATGATCGAAGATAAGAGTTTGTTATCGATATTTATTTGATAAACTTTCGATCTACTTTGAGAAGAATTCATACAGTTTCATTTTATTTCATACTTGTTGAGAAGGGTTTTGTCAAAATGTGAAATGCTACTATCAACAGTGTGTAATTCTTTGCTTTACTAAACCTGCAAAGATTCCTGTTCAAGCATCTTATTGTCAGTTTGATGAACTGATGATAGATAAGGAATTAATACACGGATTATAATTTGGTTTCGAGAAATATGTTTTTGGCCAAAAAATATATTATATTAAAAAAATATTTCCAAACCTATATAACACAATTTTTCTCTTTCAAGTATATATTTCCTGTTGCTGAAAAACATAATTCGACAATAAATATTAGAGCAATTATTTAAAGGACATTTTTTGAGCTTCATTATTCAAGATTTCCATTTCCCAGCAGAAATAAATGAATTCCCTATGACTTAATTTTTTGGAGTTGAAAATCAATGGAGTTTATGTGTAAAAGTTTGAAGTAACTAATATATTTTCCACTAAATTTTGGAATTTTTGTTTATCTAGTCCTTTTGTTAGTATATTGGTCAATTGGGAGTTTGTACCTACAGTATTAAATTTGATTTCTTTATCCTCAACAGACTGAGTTATTGCATAACACTTGATCATGAGTGTCTTTCCCTTTTTTGAGTGCCACCAGACATAATCTGAAGTGCAGAGATATTGTCATCAAATATTTTGAATGGAGTATCCTCATCAAAAATTTCTTTTTGAAGCAAAAAGATAACCTGAATGTCATCAAGAGCATCAAAAATGGCAATAATTTCCACACCTGTTGAGCTAGTTGCTAATATTGTTTGCCTTATCACATTCCAATTGAGTAAATCAACACTGACATATATTAAAAAGTCCAAAATTGATTTACCCAGGTTCAAATTTGAAATTTTATTTTCATGATCACTGACATCGGGTGCATAGGATGCATCTATGAAAGAGTGAATAACTTTACTATCGGAGGTGAATTTACATGAGTAATCTTTTGTGATATTTATACAGTATATCTAAAGATTTTCCTGACATGATTTTTGAGTTGACTGTTTGATTTGGTCTGAAAACATGAAAAGAAATTGACCCCAAAGGCTGATCTAGCCTTGTAATTTGAGCTACATAGAGTACAGCTCCTAACATCGATCTATATTCTGTATCATTTGAAATATTTTTATCATTTTTGATTTTTAATGAGGTTTTGATTGGGGTATTTATAAATTTGGATTCTGACTGACCATATTTTTTTAGTAATTCATCAATGTATCTACTTTGTATTAGAGTTATGGTATCCTCTTTTCTATCCCTGAGGATCTCAAAGGCTAAATAGAATTGGGAGTTATAAATTAATTTGGTGATAAATCTTTTATTAAATGATTCTCTATTCAATCAGGTGAATTTGATGCAATTAAAATGTTATCTACCTATGTGACCAAATATATGATTTTTTAATTTTATTTTCTGAAATATAAACATTTGTCAGCTTTGGAATGTGAAAAGCCTATTTTTAATATGTACTCGTTAATTAAATTGTACCAAGATTTTGATGATGTTTCAAGTCCATAAATTAATTTTTCTAATTTTAATAATTTATTTGATTCTATTGTTCATCCTTCTGGAGGTTTCAGGTATATTGGGACAATTGCAGGAGATTCAAGGTATGCAGTTTTTACATCATATTGGACCATTTCAAAATCATATTTATTCACAATTGAGAGAAACCATCGGACAATTTAAACAGGAATAACAGGTGTGAAAACTTGACCTAATTCATATTCCATCCTATCCTCAAGGCCTCTTGCAACAAGTCTAGTCTTTGGTTAATAGTATCCCTCGTCATTGAGTTTGGTTACAAAAACGCATCGAGTGTCTATAGTTTGAAGGATTTTTCAAAATCTACTTCCTCCCATACATCCATTTCCCCCAATAATAAAAATTCATCATTGATTGCCTCTATCCATTCTTTCCTAAATGGATTATTTTTGACGTTCTTATAGTGTTTTGGGATACAACCCTCAATCCACTGATTTTTGATTGATTTTGTAATATTAAAAGCATTGATGTTAATAAGGTTTAGGTTTTTTATAAATTCTGCCGGTTTTAATGTTAATTCATTTTCATAATCTTTATAAGTTGAGATGTTTTGTTTCTCATCAAATTTAACATCGCAAGTAACATGAAATTTATTGGAAAAATGATCTCCAACACAATATCCTATTGTAGTATAACCCATTAAGATTTCTTTTTTGACTCTAGGGGCAAGTTTAGGATATATTTTTTGTATATTTCTTCCTTTGGCTTTTGTTGCCAATTATTGCCTTACTTCTAAAGTAATATGTCTGTAGACGAGGGATCCAAAAGTTTTTAGATTTTACAAATTCAGTTTTCTCCCAAAAAACAATTTGTAAGGGGTTTTAAATCCAAAGTTAACTCCAGTTGGAGATCTGTTCATTAAATATATGGCTGCTGCAATACCATGAGTCAAGTATTTAATATCCAAATGGCCATCAATTAATAGAGTATGAACCCTTTACATTAAAGTCCGGTTCTGGTGTTCAGCAATTTCATTCAACTCAGGTGAATAAGGTACAACATTCTCAAACTGAATGCCATTCTCCTTATAAAATTTGACAATTTTCAAATCTGTATATTCCTTAGCATTGTCACATCTAAATTGACTAATTGGGTTTTTGGGAAATTTATTTTTCATCGATTGGTAAATATTTTTAAATTCACTGTAAAGCTGATTTTTATTAGCTATGGGCACCACGAATATATATTTATTGAAATTATCTATAAAAGTAAGAATGTATTTTTGGTTTGCAATGGTGGGAGTGAAAGGACCCATAATATCCAAAAATATTATATCCAGACGTCTTTGGGGTTTGTATCTAATAGTGTTGTTACCAAGAGGCTGACTATTAGCAATTTTGCAAATCTTATAGTTAAAATCATCATCCTTGAAGTTCAATGTTTTTGGAACTCTCAAAGTTACTTTTTGCAAAAATCTCATGTATTTCCCATTTAAATGAGCTAAACAACGATGCCATAACATTTTTTATATTTGTTCGTTGTATTCTGCATAATTTCTTTGGAATTATCAACATTTTGGGTATTTCTGTCTATAATTTCATTAATATTTTGGAACTGTACATTTTCTAAAGTTTCATTATTATTTTGGGGGTAGTATTAGATTGTAAGATTACATTTTGAGGGGTAATATTATTATTTGTTTTCCACAAATTGTTGGGAAATTGGTTCCTCTTCCTTCTCAATGGTCAACTCAACCAAGAACAAGTCCCATTTGTCATCCTTGGGATCCTGAGTGACAGGCATACAAATTTTTAGAGTTGGAAGATATTTGTAACTCATTTGGAAGACACCATTGATTTTATTTGAGGTAAATAAGATTTCTCCCATTTCAATAAAAAAAAGGTTTGTGTAATATCCTTTCCCTGATCCATGTGAAGTATCCCTGATTCTGTTACCTTAATTCCAGACATGATGTCCATTGATAAATCAGGAACATAGTGTACTTCTAGTAATTCAATTGCAGTTTGTATTTTTTTATCATTTTCAATCAGAATTTTCATATTTCTCATATGAATTGCATAAAGAAAAGTATTTTTCAATGCACATTGCAATTTAACAGGGATTTTAAATTTTGTAACATTTGTTAATTTTGAAAGGTTTGATGTTAAGTGGACTTCTAACCCCCATCAAGTAACTTTTTTTTTTTAAGGAATATAATTAGGATTTTCTATATGGTCTTTGATTAGGGTGTTCAATAACCAATCATGATTGTTTCCATATTTTTTGACCATATATGTCAGTTTAATTGGTCTTTCATCGTCCTTTTTATCTCCCTTATCATTATGAGAATTATTATTTTTAGGTTTTTCTTTATTTTGGTCTTTATTTTCTGA
Source organism: Ericerus pela (assembly GCA_011428145.1). Classification (NCBI taxonomy): domain Eukaryota; kingdom Metazoa; phylum Arthropoda; class Insecta; order Hemiptera; family Coccidae; genus Ericerus; species Ericerus pela. Next base: position 184,511 of record WOFM01000570.1, on the reverse strand, counting down.
TTTATTTTTGGGAAATTTGTTTTTATAATACCCTGTTTAATTACAGCTATAACATCTAGCTTGAGGATTACCATTTTTTCTCGCAGACCTATTGTTGTAATTACCATTTTTACCTGAGTCTGATTGGGACTTCTGGCCATCATTACCAGTGTTTTGTTGGTTCATATTTCTATAATTATTATTTCCATTATTATTATTTCTCCTATAATTATTGTCACGATGCCATCTGCTATTATTATTATTATTATTATTATTATTATTATTATTATTATTACTATTTCCATTATTATCATTAAATTTTTGTGGCAAGGATTGAATTTCTTCTTTGAGGAATTTATTTCAACTCTTTTGATTGCCGTCCTCACTTAAAATTTATTTAAAGACTTCCAAATTCTGTCGTTCTAAGGGTAAGTTTTCAAATTGCATCTTAGCAACTGTCTGTTCATATCCTAATGATAATTGAAGATTTTCTAATTCATCTTTGTCAGTAACTTCCTTACCAGTATCACGAACATCCTGAAATAATGTATCCCATTTAGTTAGAAATCCCCTAATTTTTCCCCCTGGTGTAAATCTAAAAGCCATCTATTTAGACTTAGTCATACTAGCTACAACCTTAGTTTTCAAATCATATGTAATATTTAATTTTTGAAAAATTTGGTCCACTGACTTTCACTCTCTTATTTGTTAGGAAATGTTGTAGGTCATTCTCTCCATTATGAATGTCTTAGCACACTCTTGCTTTTTAAAAAAGATTTTTGAAGCATTTGATTTTGGTATATAAAGTAAATTGGCCATGATATCCAGGTACGCATTTCACTCTAGATTTGGACCAAAAATGTCCCAGTATCCTGAACCTCGGATCAATAAAATAATCATACTTTTCCAGTCAAGATAATGCTGCCCATCAAAGATTTTGCCCAGTGGGTCCTGTATTAAATGTATCCCCTCATTGGCAGCCATTACATAATGTACCTACAGATTTTTTACAGGTGGACTAGAGTCTCCAGATGTACCAATGGGATCTGATAGGTTTAGGTTCTTCTCTCCTGCCATTATTAAACTTTCTGCAGGACTGGGTAATTGGTCAGGGAGATTTGTAACTTCACTCGCAAATAACTCA
>WOFM01000570.1:124265-179373 GCA_011428145.1 Ericerus pela | reverse complement strand
TGGCCAAATCTTTTTCATGTTCGATGAGACACTGTTGCTGCATATTATTGATACGCACAACATTGTCTCTTGAACATGAAGGAATTTGAGGGTCGAAATCGGCGGATAATTGTTTCTGGTTCGTAGACGACATTTTAAAAAGGAAGGAAATTTTACACAAAAAAATATATAAATAAGAAAGAAGCAAAGTTCAACAGTCGAGGCGACAGTAGAAAAAGCGAGTGAGGACTTGGTAAGTTTTAATTTTGTCCGTTGCGTCGAAACGTTGTCTTTATTTGAGCGAGTACGTCCGTGGAGGGGATAGATATAAAAATTCTCTATCGTTTGCAGCTTTTCCCGAAAAATTTTGTTCATTTTCTACAAAGTTAGGCGTGTTTGAACATTTTGAAGCTATAGGTAATTCGAGATGAATAGAAATTCATCTCCGCTTCTGACGTCATCCATAAGATGAACGTTTTTATTCTTTTTGTTTTGTTTGACAACAGATACACGTTGCTATGTTTTTTGTTGTCATCGAGCACACGTGGGTTTGTTGATACCTGTCGTTGTTTTATTGTTCACACACTTTTCTTATCGAGGGATTCCACAGTCGTCGTTTTTAGCGGGTTTTATTTTTGTATGTTATTAATTTTTCGAAATATTTTTATTTTCTTTGCGCTAGTCGCTCAGATCTTTGTTTTGGAAGCTGGTTTTTCGCTTTTTTACTTCCTAGGGGCCTGCCTCTTTTACGAGGGTTTATTGGGTCCGCAGGGTCATATTTTATTGTGACAAAGTCGTCTGAAAATTTTACTGTCTTTTTCTTTTTTGTTAATTTATTTGTTTGTGAATTTTCTTTTTGTGTTTCGACTGGTTCTTCCTGTACTATTTGTGTTTTAGTGATTTCGGAGGAATTCGTCTGTGTGTTTCCTTTTATTTTCCTTATTATTTTCCTTTTGGTACAATGTTGCACCAATTGCAAAGTCAGAGGCATCGGATGCGACACATAGTGGTAGACTTTCGTCTGGGTGAGCCAAGAGGGCTGCATTAGCCAGTGAATTTTTTATATTCTCAAATGCTTTTTCAGCTTCTTTATTCCATTCGAGTGGAGTTTTATCTCTTTTCTTTGATGTTTTAATTAAAGCAAACAGCTTACTTTGTTTAGCTGCTGCGTTTTTCATGCAGCGTCTGTAAAAATTTACCATCCCTAAGAAGCGTCTGAGTTCTGCTACGTTTGAGGGTTTTGGAAAATTTAATATCGGCTCGACCTTGGTCTTTAGTGGGGCTATGCCTTCGGTTGAGACTTTGTAGCCGAGAAAGTCAATTTCGGTTTGTGCATATAAGCTTTTTCCTACATTGATAGTAAGGCCGGCAGCGTGTATACGTTGTATAACGGCTCTCACATTTTTCTCATGCTGTTGCTCACCGCCTTCTGAGCATATGCAAATGTCATCCAGATATGCATATGCAAACGGCAAATCCTGAAACAGTCCATTGATGAATCTTTGGAAAGTTTGAGCTGAATTGCGGAGTCCAAAAGGCATTTGAAGGTATTCGAATAGTCCAAAGGGCGTTATGAGTGCTGTTTTTGGAATGTCCTGTTCGGCCATTGGTATTTGGTGGAATGCCCAGTTTATGTCTATTTTAGTACATCGTTTTACCCTTCATGTTTGCATTGAAGTCCATTATATTTGGAACTGGGTAACGATCAGGAACTGTTTTGGCATTTAGGGCTCTGTAGTCACCAACAATTCGCCATTCTCCACTTGCTTTTTTAGTCATGTGGATTGGGGAACTCCATGAACTGTTTGAAGGTCTGCAAATACCTTCTTTTATAATTCGGTCGTAGTATTCCTTGGCTGCTTTGAGCTTATCTGGCAGAAGCCGTCTTGCTCTGGCATGACATGGCGGCCCTTTTGTTTCTATATAATGAACTGTATCATGTTTATAGGTAGGGTGCCTGCAAATTTATGGTTGAGTGACTCCAGAATAGTCTGACAGGATCCGTAAGAATCGTTCGTAGACTTTACTACAACTGGAAATGGCTGTGTCCAGTTGAGACACTAGTGTTTTGCCTTCCACACAAAGTTTTGTTTCATTATCAATCAATTTGCCATTTTTTAGGTCAATGATTAGGCTGTAGTGTGCTAAGAAATCAGCACCCAGGATTGGGTTTGGAACATCCGCAATTGTAAAAGACCAAGTCATGTCTCTTCGTAATCCAATGTTGACTTTGATTGTTTCGAGTCCGTATGCTGGAAGGTTTTGACCGTTCACAGTACGGAGATAGTATTTCAGAGTGTGTATCTTATGTTTTTTATTTACTGGCAATATGCTTAGGTCAGCGCCTGAGTCTATTAGATACTTTCTCCTACTTGTCCTGTCCTTTAGGAAAGGGGGCATGAGTAATTTTCCGAGAGGTCTTCGGCCGCGTAGATGGCCCCTCGTTTTAGTTTGACGGATCGGATTTATAAGTTTTGCCCCACCATTGGCATTTGTTGTTGCATTTGGTGGAGGTATCGCCAAATCTATTATGATAGAAGCAGTTCTTTTCATCCCATTTTCGAGAAGGAGAGTTGGATGAAGATTTTTGGTTTTTCGGGGGAGTTGGACTCTGCCCTCTGCGAGAATTTCTGGTTCTTTGGTCTCTTGACCGGCTTTGTCTTTTCTTATCGGGTCTGCTTCTAGACCGGTTATTCCGCTGATTCTTATTTCTATTTTTACTATTTTTGTTGTTATTTTGCACTTGTGTAGTGAGCTGGGCTATTTGTGCTCTCAGCTGTGCAATTTCTCCTGTCTCTACTGATACTGCACTAATTGAAGGTGAATTCTTCGAGTATTGTAGTGCATTATCAGCGCTTTTGGCTAGGTAGTCTAGATCAGCGGATTCATTTATTATTGTTGATCCTACCGCTGCCAATGCCTGTACAACATGTTGAGGAAGTTGTTTACAGAATTGGTTTCTGATTACTGAAGGGGCTACTATGTGGTCAGCCTTTTTTCGTAATTTAGCCATGAAGATTGAGGGTTTATCGTCCCCTATCTTCATTCCACCCATTATTTCGTCTATAATTTCGTTTTTTGTTTTTCCAAATACATTTCTTACTTGTTTGCAGAACCATGCGTATTTATCGGTTTCTGCCGGAGGGCAATCCATGATATTCGGAATTCCTCTTATTATTTGTGGGGGCATGCCTCCACAAATATGTGTGTATCGTTGGTCGGCTTGAATATTCTCGGTTTTAAATCTACCGTCGAGAAGGGTCAGCCAGACATCGACTTCATTTGGGAGGAATTCTGGAATATCAATCCTCCGTCTATAGAATGCCGGATTCTGCTCTGTTTGTGTGTTTAATAGCTGTATGACTTGGGCTATTAGTTCGGGTGTTAGCACTTGTTGTGAGGATCCGGTTGCTGACATTGTGGGTGGGTTTTCGGTTGGTTGTGCAATTGAACCTTGTTGGCTAGTAGTCTCGGAAGTTCTAGATGCTTCGGCAAAAGTTAGGGCAGATCGTGTTTGCTGATCTGTTGGAGGAGTTGGTATGTTTCTACTCCTCAGAGATTTGGTGGACAATTCGTTTTGGTCAATTGTCACACCTAGATGTTCAAGTTTGGGACGTCTATTCCTCTTCTTATTTTCTGAGAGGTTGAGGTCTTCGAATTCTCTTTGGTGTGTCGAAGGTGGAGGAGTTGGTGGATGAGGCCAACTATGTCCTTCCAGGGTCTGCTGTTCTTCCTTCTGGTAATTATACTCTAGAAGGGGGGTTTAAATTCCCACTTAGCAGACACCTTCGAGAGCTCCTGGTGTCTTTTGTAAAAATAAAATTTCTTGGTTAGAAAAAATTTTATTTTTACTTTAATTAGAAAGCGAGTTACTTGCCAGCGCACTGCGCCACTTTAGTATAAGCGCACCACGCCAAAAGACACCACGACGTGGCCAAAAAATCACGTCGAGGTCACCACTGTGGAATACCTTGCGTCGTGGAAAGTAAAACCAACAAAGAAGGTGTTCAACAGAACAGTTTGCGTGTTTATGCCAATATACCAGAAAGGTATGAGGGAGCCAAGACCTCGGCAAACACTGGCAATTTGGTCTATGATTTTTTCGTCTTATATAGCCAGCTCCCTACACGCACACATACACACTTATGTAATATTTACATTAGTATTGTGTAGATAATTTATTCGTACTTTGTGGTTGCTATGGCAATGGTAAAGTACGGAGAATGCATCTTCGTATCGGTCCGTGACATTGCCGAGATAATTATCTATCGATTCGTCACGGTCCGAGATTTGTAACTTGTCTATCTGCAAAAATAGACAAGTACAAACGAACATACATTTGTGTTATGGTTTAACGTGCAGGGCACGAATAATTGTCACCGAAGGTGACGACTGTTGTCGATAGGCCGAGCCTATTTCCTCATACGAGTAATGGTCTAATACCCACAGATGTCATGAAAAATGTCAACCATAGCTTTTTGGAAAACTGAAGGACTAAGACTGAGTCCTTGAGGCATGCTTTTGAAAACATAGCCAACTCCTTCAATGTTTATTCCTGTGATAGGTTTTGATTCTTCGTCGAGAGGTAATTGGAAATATCCTGAGTTGAGATCTATGATCGAAAAATATTTTTTTGTTCGTAGGTGTGGCCATATAGAGTCTATACGTGGTACTCTTGTTCTGTCTTTTTTGATTTTGCTATTTACAGCTCTATAATCGACTAATGGTCTGAATGAACCATCAGGTTTCTTTTTAAGAAACATGGGTGATTCGTATGTTGAAGGTTGTCTTTTTAATACTCCGGCAATTTCTAACTCATTAATTTTTTTGAGCCATTCCATTCTTTCTTTGTAAGCCATTTTGTAATTTCTTCGTACAACAGGATTTTTGTCTTTAAGATGAATATGGACAGGTTCTACTTTAGCTAATGATAGGTTTTTTGTGGAGTGTGTAAAGATATCGATGTAATCCTTCATTTTGTCGATGACAAGTAGTCTTTGTTTTGGAGTTAGTTTGTTTGATATTTTAATTTCAGTTCCTTCTGGATCACAAAATTTTGTTTGAGTAACAAGAATATTTTTATTATGTTCAGATTTTATTTCATCTTTATAACATAATGTTCCTAAAATTTGATTCTTGCGTATTCTTTTTGTATTTGTGTTAGGATTATGAATTTTTAAAATATCATTATGGACATAAATATCTAAATTTGTTTTTTCAACAAATTTGTTATTGACCATAAGTTTTGTAAAAGGTGGTAATGTTTGTAGTGAGATAGTTTCTTGAGGTTGAATTAGGTATTCTTCATTTGAACGAATGTTGTTTACTTGTTCTTCTCTGGAGTAGTTTCTTGATTTACATCTTGGAATTGGTATTGATATGACTTCTTTTTCATGTGGTATAGAAAATTTTCCAGTTGCAAAATCTATTATGGTTTTGTATTTTTTGAGAAAATCGTAACCTATAATAATATTTTCTATAAGATTTTTGATGATATATGCTTTTATAGGGAATGCTTTTCCTTTAAATATTATTGGAATTGTGTAAACTCCTTCTATATTAAGTTGCATTTCATTTGCAGCATATAATTTATCATCTGTTGGTTCTAACAGAAGGTTTTTTGCAAATTTGGAGTGTATTAAAGTTGATTCTGCGCCACAGTCAATAAGTCCGTATGTTTAAGTTCCTAGAATACTACATGGAAGGTATAAATGACAGTTGATTTCGTAATTGCCAGTAGGAGCAATAACAACAATGTTTGGTTTTTTTGTAGGTTTTGGACATTGATGTATTCTTTTTTCATAGTTATCATTTTTTTCAGGTAACGGATTTTTTGTTTCTTTTTTGTCAACCCCTGCAACACAGTTTTGAGTTGCTGGGGGATTTACCCGTTTTTTGGAGTAGGATCATTTTGAGGATAAGTAATAGCAGGAAAATTGTTTGGTTGTGTTTGATTAGGAGTTTGATTTTGGTTTAGGTTTTGGTTTGAGAATGGCATAGGATAATACATATATGGTGTTTGGTTAAGATTATAAGGGAATTGTTGGAAATTGTTATAATTACGATAATTGTATCGTTGAAATCTGTTGTTTTGTCCACGATAATTATTTCCACGATAATTTGAATTTTGGAAATTATTCTGATTTTGGAAATTATTTTGGTTAGAAGTTAGAGCGGGAAAATTATTCTGATTATTATTTGGATTATAATTATTATTGAAATTATTATTAAAATTGTTTCCATTATTATAATTATTATAATATCCACGTCCTCTATTTCTTCCTCTAAAATTTCCTCTAAAATTATTTCCTTGATAATTTGAGTTGTTAAACTGTCTGTTTTGTGATGGAGTGTTGTTATTAGATCCTTTCGAGATCATTACAGAAGCTGTTAATTTCTTTATTTCAGAAATTATGTTGTCATTGTTGTTTGTTGAAATGTTGTCTTGAGATTCTTCTTTTTCATTTTCTTTAGTTTCTTTTAAAATGTTATCATCTTTTTGTACAACATTTACGTGTTTTTTGGAGGATTTTTTAATTTGTTGGAGTTCTTTGTTAGCATTTTCCATTGCTATCCTATACGTTTCTAATTGATTTTTTACTTTTTCGAGTTCTTTAGCAAAAATTGGGTCTATTATATAGGTCTTGTTTTATCTTTACAATAAAGATAATCATCGAAAGCATTGTGTAGTGATGTTAAAGTTTTAGGTTTAAATTTAACTATATGTTCACGTTCTTTTTCACCAATGGAACGGTATATGTGATCTATTACTCTTTCTTCTGTAATATTAGATTCTATTTCTTGTAATGTATTATTTACAAAGATAACAAAATCTATGTAGTCATCATCACCTTTATATTTACGATTATATAGACGTTCACGAAGTTGTGGTGTTGATTTTTGAAGATTTCCTCTAATTTTGGTTTGATGTCTTTCCATTCTTTAAGGTTTTCATCATTGGAAATTAATTCATTAAAAATTGTTTGTGCATTTCCAATAAATGCAATTTTAATCTTTTTCATTTTTGCATCATCGATTCAACCAAAAGCTTCACATTCATTTTCAAACTGTTTTAGAAATGTTTTTATGTTTTCATTAGGGGAGTTTGAAAATGTGGATGGTCTGACATTTGAAATTGTATTTTCGGTCATTTTTTCTGTTAATAATCTTAGACATCTGGTTAAGATATTGGATTTTTGTAAGGTCGAGGGTGAGTTAAAATTTATCAGTGATTCTGGAGAAAGTGAAATATTGGCAGATGAAGTGGATTCTTCACTGCTATTTGATAAATCTGGATTATATGAGGTATCTTCGGGTATAATACTTAGTGTAGTATCAAAATATGTTTTAGAAATTAATTGATTGGCTTTAATTTTGGCAGCACGAGAGAAATTTTTGGAAGGAATGATTAAATCGTCAACTTTTTCTTGATTTAAAAGTTGGTTAATTAAAGGATTTTTATGGGAGGTTATATATAAACTAAGAGCTAATTGAAATTCTGGTCTAGTTTTATTTTTAGGAAATGGATGAGAATTAATTGTTTCCCATAAAATTTTTAAACTTTTGTTAAGAAGATCTGTAATCCAATGGTTTGGTCTGAGGGATTGAGCGTTTGGAGTTGTTTTATTATCCTAATCTTCTTCTGGCATGGAAATAGTAGAATTTGAAACACTTACAGGTTTTTGATGTTGTTGTTGTTGCAGCAGTTTAACATACTTTGATTTTGGAAGACGAACATCATGGGTTGAGTCTCGAAAATGTACCTTGATTGGCGAATTTGGATGCTTCTATGTGAAATTCGGTCGAACGATCTGCGTGGAGTCTTCAGCGAACCGTATTGTTTTTGAGATCAATTTTTTACAAAAATTATTATTTTATTCTGCATGAATTTTATTTTTAACTGCACGTTAATTCGATGTCGAAAAAACTTTCCGAATAAAAAATTTTTTGAAAAAATTTTTACGTTTTAAATTTACTACTTTTTTTATTTAAAAATCACTGGTTCGGGAGCCAATTTTACTTGTAATGGTATAGTTGTTACAAATAAACACAATAGTAGTTTAAGAGTATATTATTGTAAAAAGGTGAACAGATTATTACAAAGTATGAGCAACGTAAGAGTAAACATGAATGAATGAATAATAATAGAATGAATGAATGAATAATAATATACAGAACATTAGACTATTTATAAGGGTGAAGTTCGAGTGATTTGAATTGGGTGTTGTGGGAGATATGAATATGATTGGTTGTTTGAGGAAAATGTATTTTAGGTAAAACCAATGAAATTAAAAGGAAATGACAAAAAGTAGGAGTGTTTAAGAAATTAATAAGAATTGGAATTATTGCAAGGTATCGAAATATATTCGTAGAAAATATGACATCATGGAATATAGACGAAAACAGTTTATGGTGTACCAGAGGTGATGTCATCAGACAAGTCAAGACTTGAAAGACAAGTTTGAACTAGTCTTAAATGACGTAAATGAAAGGAAGTGTAAATAGACGGAAATATAAAGAATAATGTGGGAAAATACGAATTAATAAAGTACGAGAGTATTTGAAATAATATGTATGAAAATATCATTACAAAGCTTTTCCCTAAATTAATTAAATAGTCAAATATTATGGTAAAAAGTTTTTAGTTGAAGATGCCCCATGCTTGTAGTGTTAGGTACACAAAATGAATTTTTAAAGCCTTATTTATTGAAAAAAAAAAAAAAAGAAGAAGAAAAAACTCTAACCCAGCATCATTACCCTTGCTGTAATACCCAGTTTTTCAATTCATCTATCATTCAAAATATGGAAATCATAAAAATCTCAATGCAGACTAAATAAAAGTTCATCAAAAAATAATATTCAAAACATTTTCAACACACTGTTAAACTTGTAAAAATGATTAAATTATCTTTTGGTTTGTTAATAATATTATCAAACAAACCCTGGCTACAATTTAACCATTTCTAGAAAGCCCTGTCTCCTGGAATAAAATTAAAAATAAGTTTAGGTTAAAAATGAGTTTTTAAATGATAAGCTCAAGGAATATGTACTTTTACTAGGTAGCCTCGACTGTGAGTATCATCAAGATTTTTATTTTTCTGCATATAACTTATTTCACACACACTAGCACACATAAAATCAATTAAGCATGAAGTAGAATAATATTTTATATATTTAGCTTCCTACATGTGAGATCATCTTACTCACACTACTACACTAACCAAATGATCGAGCGTACCTTGTAAATGAAGTAGTATACATACTTTGGATAAGCTTTCATTACTTTCTTGGCTTTAGCTTTATGCAAAATAAATATTATTTCTCTGTGGAAGGTTGGCAGCAATATTGGTATATTTTATAGATCTCAGTAGTGAATAGAAGAAAAGCTCATAACAAGGGTCCCCTGACATTGCAGCCCACTGAGCTTTAATTACAAAATTGCTGTTAAATGCAATGCAGAAAAGACGCTTGTAACCCCTTACACCGTAAATACGAGAAAAAAAAACTTTAAGCAATACACGAGGCTTACTTTTCTTAAGATATTTTTGTATTTTTCTCAAAAACTATTAAACTAATAAGCACCAAATTCCTGTAAAATTTTCACCTATATGACGACCAGTGGCATTGCTTGGATTTATTCAAGGGGTCAAAACAATTATTTTATGAATGATTTTTTTTGCTTGTCATTTTTGAAAATGTAGAAAATTTGAGAACTTTAGCATCAATAGAACCCATTGTTGTAAATTTAATACTAAAATTTTCTCTAAATTTTAAAAGTGATATACAAAATAAAATAAAAATGAAGTCATGGGGGCAATCTCTCCCTCTGCCCCATCTTGGCCACATTCTTGATGACGACTATCTTTCATAAATTTTCAGCCTTATACCATATCAGTAATTTTTTCAAAATCGTGAACATAAAATTTCAACACAAAATTTTTTTTCCAGTTTTATCAAAAACTAATCATTTAATAAACACCAAACTTCTATCATACTTGCGCCTATATAAGAACTATTTTTTGCAACAATTACAGCCCATCTTTTTTGTCATATTTTCAAAATCGTGAACAAAAAATGTAAGCGATGCATAATTATAGTGGGTATACATAAAAGAAAATTAGACCAAAATGGGAAAATGTTATCAACAGTTTTCTTTGCTATGAATTAGGTAATTTTCACAATTGCTCATCCCTGACTTACAATGAGGTAAATTTTAAAACCCCTTTAACAAACAAATAGGTAGAAACCCATCTCGTCTAACCATTCCCTCTGTATTATAAATTGAGCCAAACAGAGGTCAAAAATGAAATTTTCGATATACTTTTGTTTGAAAAAAGTTCTGGAAAACCACTAGGTTGTATTTGGAATGCAATGTTTTTGGGAAAACCGGTGTGGGAAAATAAATAGGGAATTCGCTTGCCCTACAATAAACAACTAGGTACCAAGCACAAATTTTCCAACTCACCAAAAGTTTTTTTGTGACTGTTTCCCCCTCCACATTAATTATGTCCATGAATGTAATATCAGAAATAACTTAGTTTATATAATGTTCTGTACGAATAGAGTAAATTCACAATTTTTTTTTATTATTTAAACTTACCCGTAATGTTATATTTCTACTCGATAACTCTCTTATTCATATATCGTCACACTAATAAACTATCATCCACATTGTATAACACATTCCATTCAATCATACAGACATAACTCAGGCACTATGTAGGAATGTATCTGCATACTAGACTATCACTATCTCTCTTACACTCACATTCAAGACACACGCTATACTCCTCAATAATCCGAGAAAAGGTGCGCCAAATTTGCTGACTTGATATCACCTTCACAGGCAAACTTCGGTCCCATGTAGGACTACTTTGTACAAACCATATTGTCAAAGTAAGATCATCTGTCATGCTGTTGGTCAATTATGACATCATCTCACACCACTCTCATTTCATATTTCATCTTCACCTACTTACCAACTAATCTATTGTCAACTTAGTTAATTCAAATTTAATGATACTTCACTTCTGTTGTAATTATGAAACATATTAACGAAATTAATCTTCTGAGTCTGCAAAGGTAAACTAGAAATAGTAATTTGTAATACCTATACAAAATGTTAGGTATAGGTACTTTAAACTCATTGGAAGTGTACTGTAATTTTGTCAAAGTGTTTCGAGTCTATCAGTTATTTTTAATCTAAAAAAACCGTCACATTACCTAAGTACCAAATAGGTAAGGTTACCATAGATAACCATCGCAGAGCTAGAATTTTTTATTTTATTCATTTACCAAGGCCTACTGGTATATTTTATTTCTTTTTTTTCAGAAACTTTTTCAAGCATTTCCATATCCTGAATACAAGAATATAAGCAAACTTAGGGCGCTGGCTCCTTCCATCATTTGGTTGGTTGCGATTTTAACGTCGCTAATGCTTTCTGTTCCACTCATCTGTAGCATAATTGAAGAAAAAGAAACTGGAGTAAAGGTTGAGAAATTTATTTCAATTACTACCAATAAGTTACCTAAATCGAGTAATAAAGTTGTACATGCATAAAATCATAAGCGTGGGAATGTTAAAGTAGGTATCAAGTTATTTAGCTACTAAACTACAAACAATATAGAGAGTTAGCACAAACGGAAAATAAAAAAAATCAGTATCAGTGGCTGAAGCTGATTACAATTAATGTGATAACATTTTCATATTATTTGACTTTAATCCATGGATGGATTCTACTCGATTTACCGACGATTTTCTTCCAGTAAATATTTTAGCTACTTAATATATTGATAAAAATTCGATTTCGATGTTAAATGGGAAATACATGTAAATAAATATCGATCTGGTTTATAAAAATTTGATACATAAAAAAATCTATATTTTTCGATGTTAAATGGAAAATTGTTGAGACCACCAATCCTTCTCCCCTCTCACTCCTGCGAACACACGATCACACAAATACATAATTTATTTATATCTATTCGCGGCTACACTGTTCTACCACTTCCACCGCTCATTCGTTCATTTTCGTTAACATTTGTTTATCTCTCTTAAATGTACTTTGCTTAAATTCTTCTATGAAATACACTCGCTTCTCGGACGGAACTTCACTTAAATCTTCTTTTCTTGTTTCATCTCCGGTCCTCATCCTCTATATGGTAGCATCGCTCGGTAACAATCCTTGCACCTGAAACAATTTTTAAAATAATTTAAAATTTTTATACTGTGAATTTTTCTAAGTCAAACTTTTAATATTTTTCGTGAATAATTGTTATTTTTTTTAGTCACCTTTTTCGTAATTTTTATTTTCGTGTTGGGTAACAAAGTTCCAACTTATTATTTTTTTTTTCAAGTCATAATTTTTGTCTTCGAAAATTTTTGTTTGAGTGCTGTAAACATTCAATGAGTTTCGTCGTTTGCTGAATTGGATTTGCCCTGCTTGTGTATAATCCGGCCAAGTGTTCAAAAGTTCCAAGACTCGTCAATTACTTAACTGTTTGAGAGCCTTGCTTGTGTTGCTCAATAGTTAGTAAAATCATTAGTGTCTGCCCTGCTTGTGTACGAACTAATTCGTCGAAGTCATCAAATTGGTAATAAATCGCCTTGAGCCATCAGAAATTGATCAGAAACCAACGTAAAAGCTTCAAAAATCATCAACATCAAAATTCATATTCATCATCTCAATCAAAGTTCATCATTTGGCATCAACGAAAACTTCAAAATTCAACTTAAATACTCACCGAAGTACATCCTCAACAACCGAAGCGCAGTTAAACCATCATTGTCCAGAGCATTGTCTTCGTAAATTCTAGGAAGCGAACCTGAAAATCAAAAAATCACCGGTTAAAAAGGTATTAAATGAAAATTTTCCGCTGAAAACAGATAATAAAAAATATATTTTTCGTAATTTTTTTTCTCTCTCACAACTTTTTCGTAATTTTCGTGTATTATTTTGTATTTTTGCACTATTTAATCTTTCGGAATCATAATTTAACTTGTATATTTGAAAATACCGTTATTTTCAAATAATTTTGGCCTTTTCAAAATTTATCTAAGTACAAATTTTGGCAAGTTCATTGCAAAATTTTGCAGCCACTTTTGTCTTGGAGTGTACAACTCGTGACGTAAGCACGGCTCATTTTGTTCTTTTGTTCGAACTTGTACATTAACCTTTGTTAAGTGTAACGAACCTACGAACTCTTATCTACGTCCATTGAATAAATACGTTGGCGCGGTTTTCAATTTCAAACCACCATTTTGTTGCAATTTGTAAATTTTTGCTGTTGCACAATTGTGTCGAAAACACTAACGATTTCTTTTCGAATTTATACTTAATTTTTTTTTTCTCTTTACTTCGAATATTTTAATTAATTTCAATCACACAATTCCTAATTTTGTTTAATTAATTACGAATATACGAAAATTATTTTTTTTAATTTCGAATTCTTTTTCCAACCATCTACAATTTTTTTTTTCTTCTGTATTGTGATTTTTTTTCTCTCACATTACCTCAAGAATTATTTTACCTCTTTCTTATAACACATCTGGTGCTTAATTATTTCAAATCACCTGCAATAATTTTCATATTTATTTATTTATTTTATTTTGTTTCGAACTATTTGTTTTGTTGGAATACTGAATTAGATCAAATTTTCCCCTGTTATCCAAATTTTTTTAATTTTCCTTTCCTAATTCCCTGTTCTGAAAGTAGCTAATTTCATTTCATCCTCATTTTTTTCTTTCATTTAACTCATTTTTCATTAATTATTTCTTCGAATATTGATTTCAATTACGAATCATCTTGGGTTGTATAAGTCTTGTTATTTTTTTTTTTTTAAAGGGAAGTGTCCAATCTCAACTTTAGCGTGTGTTGTCTCTTGCCCAGTGTGAACCCACTCGAGAAACACACAAGGACAAACTAATATACTATCGTCATTAAAATACATTGTTTGGTTAACACAGAGACGGCAATCCTTTTCTTGCGGCATTTGCTGGGGATTGATATCCGTAATATTTTTTTTATTTTTTTTTTAATTAATCAAAGTTCAGTCAATTCATTAATTATGAACACTGACAATAATGATCGAGTTTGGAACATCTTCCGTGGAAATGGCTATGAGGGATGGCGTGCAACTGTAATAAGCACCCTAATTGGTAAAGGCTGCAACTCCACAATTTTTCCTACTGCTCGTGAAACTAGTTATATCTACACCTCATTTGAAGAACGCCTTACGTCTAAATGGCTTAAATTTTTTCAAACTCAGGAACGGGCAAAAGCCCACATTTTTGAAAGACTTGACAAAAGAATTCTTTATCATGTCAAAACTTGCGATGTTGTTTCTCAAATTTTCGAAATTTTGGATGCTAGATATAGAAACCAGACAGCTACTAACATCATGGTTTTAAAATCAAAATTTCAGTCCCTTCGATTCGATCCTAGGAGAGGTACCATCCGTAGATTCTTGGAATATTTTTCGACTATTGTGGAAGAACTACGTGATGCTAATTACCCCCTATCAGAAGCAGATGAAATTGATCAATTAATGATGTCATTACCTGAAAAATTTGATACTGTCTTCTCTGAATTTTGTCAATTAGAAATAGAAAAACGAACTACTGTCAGACTTACAAAAATGATACTAGAAAAATGTGATCGTATTGAATACTCTAATAAAACGTTTGCCGGGTTTGATCAGCCCAAATCATCATACCAACCGATGAATAAGAAAAGAAATTTTCATAATTTCAGAAATAATAATAACTCCAATAACACAAACACGAATTATAATACAACTAGTTATCTTAACGATCACAAAAATAGTCAAACCAAACCAAATAGTTATCCTTCTAAAGATAACATTTCCCAAATGGATGTTACATGTTTTAGATGTAACAAAAAAGGACACATGTCCAGGACATGCCCTAATGAAACATCAACTACTAGTAACACTCCTCAACCCCCTAATCAGAACAGTAGCTCAAAATCCCAAAATTCCACAAACACGAACTCCCAAAATAAACCAAATGATAAATCCAATTTTTGTGTTAAATATTCTATGATGTTACATTCAAATCTTAACCATTTAAGTTTTGATGACATCGAAGATGAATTTCAATGGCCCAAGCCCCCAACAGTATTGAAATCTGCCCCCCAAAAAACTAACTGCACACGATGTTATTAGACAATGGAGCAGATGACCACATGGTCAACGATCTTTCAAAATTAAGAAACATACGCAAAGTCGACAATACTCGTATAGCACTTTGTGCTAAAAAAGGTGTATTTGTAAATCCCACTCACATTGGATCTATGTATGTCAATGTCTGCAATTCTAAAGCAGAATTTTCCACCATTCACTTAAAAGAAGTATATTATGATCCTGATTTGAGCCTTGATATTTGGTCAGGTGCTAAAATCATGGAGTCTGGAATCTTCAAAATCATAACTGATACTGATCATGCAGACATCATAAACAAACAAACAGGTGAAATCACAATAACCGCTTCAAAGAGAGGTTCCATGTACTATATAGATTATGAGATAGTGGAAAAAGATAAAGAACAAAAAGTCTATCAAGAGCTTGTGTGTATGCCTGTGCCTAATACAACATTAGATCAGGAAGATCATATAGATGATCAAAACCAAAATTTTAAGGAACAAATTGAGGCCGAAACTAGTAATCCACAACGAGAGCAGGAAAGCATTGACCAATCTCAAAATTTACAAGATACTGCAGTGGAAGCAGTCACTCAGGAGATTTATTCTGAATCAGAAGACGAATTAAATGGAGAGAGTGTCGGAATAAATAGAAAGCACAAGAAAAATATTAGTAAAACTAAAACGCTTTGGCATAGAAGATTAGGTCATCTAAGTGGCAAAAGCCTCAAAGCCTTATCTAAAGTAGTTGTAGGCATGCCCCAAAATTTGGTCTTTAAGGATGATGACTTTGCCAAATGCGAAATATGTATAAAAGCTAAATCTACCCGACTTGGTCATCATGGTGTGAGAACTCGACCAACTAGGAGAATGGAAGTAATCTCATCAGACATCATGGGACCCTTTCAAGAAGCTTATAACGGAGAAAAATTTATTATAACGTACATTGACCACTATTCAAAATATACTCTTGCCTTCCCTATATTGAGAAAATCACAGGCCTTTGATAAGTTTAAAGAGTATTATTTATCATTCAATACTAAATTCCCAAATGATCCCATCTCTGTATTAAGAACAGATCAAGCAAAGGAATACTCGGATTCAAAGATGACACAATTCTGCTCCGAAAAGGGAATCACTTTAGATGATGGTGTGGCATACACCCCCGAACTAAATGCTATAGTCAAAAGGCAAAATAGAACCCTACTTGAAAGAGTTAGAGCTATATTATATGACGCCAAAATTGACTTTAAATTATGGTCCACAATAGTACTAGCTGCCGCCCATATCATCAATAGAAGTCCAACCCGCGTCAATCTAGGAAACATTACCCCCTACGAAAAATTATACGGGACCAAACCCGACATATCCCATCTTCGAGTCTTTGGTGCTATTGCCTACAAACATGTTCCAATTGAACAGAGACAGCAATCAGCAGTCAAAGCCAAGAAGAATGAAGAGGAGCATCTCGACCCAAAATTCCTACCCCAAGCAATAAAAACTATTCTAATCGGATTTTCGAATGTAGGTTATCAGGTATTGGACCCCATAAAAATGAAATCCTACAAATCCTGCGATGTTAAATTTGATGAGACGAAAACATTAGCCGATTTTACCTGTAGACCAGAGGAATTACAAGTGAAACCCTTAGAAGAGGAAATAGAGGCAATCTATAGGGTCAATGTACTAAAACAAGCCTCACTAGAAGACTCACAATTTATAGAAGATTGTATGCCTGTAAGCTTTAGTGATATTTATCAAAATCCTTTCAAGAAAAAGTGGCTAAAGGCAATCAGTGATGAGCTGTAATCAATGTCAGACCTTCATGTGTGGAAAATAGTAGATCGTCCACCCAACGTTAAACCTATAGATACATGCTGGATATTCACGGCCAAAGCCAATGAAAGAGGAATAATGTGCCCCAAAGCTAGATTCGTAGCTAAAGATTTTATGGATTGATCCGAATACACCATGACAGAAACCTATGCACCTGTTGTGCAACTTTGGTTAATTAGGTGGATCTTATCCGTAACCAATCTATTAAACTTACAACTAGTTCAATATGATGTCAAAACAGCCTATCTTAACTCCAAAATCAAAAATGACATCTTCCTAAATATTCCCCTAGGTTTAAATGTCGATAAATCAAAATTGTTAAAACTTGAAAAATCTATCTACGGCTTAAAAACATCAAGTAAAAATTGGATTGAGTTACTGGATACTCACCTTTCAACATCCAATTTTACTAAATCCAAAATCGACAGATGTGTCTACATACGTAAAGATGAATCAGATGGCATTGCCTTTATGATAATTTAGGTGGATGACATCCTACTAGCAACCAACCGCCCCGAGTGGATCAATGAAATAACCACCCACTTCGAAACACGTTTCACAATGAAAGTCATAAATAACCCATCTCACTTTGTAGGTTTTGAAATAGAAAGAAATCGTGAATCACAAATTATAAAGCTCACACAAAAACAACAAATCCAAAAGATTCTCCAAAAATTCAAATTATGTGATTCCAACTCTTCCAAAACGCCTATGGAGACAGGCTTAAAGTTGAGCAAATCTGACGGAACCGATAACAAAGAATATAGATCCATGATTGGCGCACTATTATACGTATCTAGAGGCACAAGGCCAGATATATCATTTTCTGTTAATTACCTTTCAAGATTCCAAAATTGTTCTGATGACACCAAAAAGAATCATGTACGTCGAATCATCCGGTACTTAAAATCCACTATTGATCTTGCACTCGTCTATAGATCCAATTCTGAAGGCATATCTGCTTATGTCGATGCATCCTATGCCCCCGACATCGATGATCAACCTATAAATTTAACAGAATTAGAAAAAGGAAAATCTATAACTGGTTACTTAATTACCATGTATGGTGACCTGGTAAATTGGGGCGTTCATTGCCAAAATATTCATGCTTCTTCATCCACAGCAGCTGAATTAATAGCTCTTCACGATTCTTTTGAGGATATTGAACTTGCTTGGCTCCTCAACCGTGAATTCTTCTCAATTGACACTCCTGTAACAGTATACGAAGACAACATTTCTGTCATACATGTCATTTCCGGAGGAGGCCAAAAACGTCTTCGAGCTCTCATGATTAAATGTTATGAACTTGCCCAAGCCTATAACGATAAAATCTTCACATTCAAACAAATAGCTACCAAAGACCAATTAGCTGACTTACTCACAAAAGCCTTACCCAGTAAGCAGCACATTTCTCTAACCCATAAAATCCTGGAATCCCCAAATCTTGATCCATAAAATGTCATATCCAATATCAAATCCACACCTGTAACACCACAAAACAAAATATTTCACATTAATAAATTTAAAAAATTTTCAATTTCAAATAAATCTACCTTACCTATACTTACCTTGTTTACTGCATGCTATTAATCTTAATACCTAGAAAACAAAAAAAAAAAATGCATGTTACTATATTTAATCTACCTTATATATATATATTAAATACTCAAAATATGTACTTACCATACTCGTCCAATTTAGTTACCATTTTATTTTATTTTTATATACACACAATTTCACCATTTTTATACATTTTTTTTCAATTCATGTTAATTTTTTATAAGTAATAATTTAATTAAATGTATCAACTCGTAAATTTAAAAAAAAAAAAACATTTTTATAACATCCGCAGTCGTGATTGGTTCAAAAGATTGTAGGGGGTGTTGAGACCACCAATCCTTCTCCCCTCTCACTCCTGCGAACACACAATCACACAAATACATAATTTATTTATATCTATTCGCGGCTACACTGTTCTACCACTTCCGCCGCTCATTCGTTCATTTCCGTTAACATTCGTTTATCTCTCTTAAATGTACTTTGCTTAAATTATGTATCTTCTATGAAATACACTCGCTTCTCGGACGGAACTTCACTTAAATCTTCTTTTCTTGTTTCATCTCCGGTCCTCATCCTCTATAAAAATACATGTAAACCAATATCGATATGCTAAAAAATTTCTCATAATAAATTCAATTTCATCATCATCGACGTAAACAGAGGGCCGAAAATTCGATTGAACCCTTATTGGCCCATCCAGTCAACTAAATTAATTTTATCATTACTTATATTATTATTCTTCTCCCACATCACCTCTCATTATAACTTACACTGCCTTAAACTGGATCGAAATTTGACCCTTGAAAAATTTTCTCTGTCCTTCAGTGGCCTATATCTGCAGATAATTTCCCATTATTATTATTATTATTGTCATTAATTTTATTATTATTATTATTATTATTATTATTATTATTATTATTATTATTATTATCTTTATCATTATTATTATTATTATTATTATTATTATTATATTATTATCATTATTATCATTATTATTATTATTTTAACCAACATAGGACAGAGGGGCAATTGCCCCCTTGAATTTTCAAAAATAAAAAAAAGCCAGCTAAAAAGACTCCAGCGCAGCAAGCCTCGCTAGAAAAAGTAGGTTTTTGAGAAAAATAATTATTAATTTTGATGGTCACATTAATTGTCCGTAAGTTTATATACATTAATGGTATGTTATGATTGTGTGTTAGCTGTTGCGAAATATTAGGCAATGTGAAATTTAAAAGCATTATTTCCAGAAAAAATGAAAAACTAATTAAGATGATAAAGTATGGCCTATATAATTTAAAATAAAACCTAAGAAGAAAATAATAAAGTTATTAAATAAAAAAAAAAAAAAAAAAAAAAGAGAACATGAATGTTTGGTTAATATTTTTAAAAAGAAAAGTTGATACAAATTAGAAGAAAAAAGTGGAAAAACAGCTTTACCGAAGTACCACCCTGATTTTCAATGACTACTTTTTGCAAAGGATGTAAAATTGACTGTGACTGGATTTTCGAATTCGCTCATTATCAGTGGCGCAACTAGAGAGCAAGGGGGTACTCATTCTTTAGTGGTTGAGTTTCAAGAGTGGAAAAATTATAAATGAAAATTAATTTTCAAACTATTTAATACAATATTTACAGTGTGGGCCAAGGCCTCATGTATCCGCAGGAGTCATTGGAAAATTCCACATCTACCCAAAAAAACAAAAACAACCCTCTATACATGAATATTCCAGAACCCAGAAAACACCAACTTTTTTTTTGCGAGCAAAGCAAGAGAAATAATTCTTTTGTCACCCTATGAAACCCCCTCTAGAGGAAAATCCCAAGTACAGCCCTGTTGCAGTTGAGGACGGCGTATTGACTAGTCCCCATGTGACACATTCCAAGTTATATCACTGCCTGTTAACCCCCCTAACTGGTCTCTACTTTGATAAAACTTACTTTGCCCCATGGAAATTTTCTAGCTACGCCCTTTATTATTATTATTATTATTATTATTATGTAGCATCCGAATTATGATATTTAACTTACAGGAACTGATGAAATTGGTTGGAGCGAAAGAGTGGGTGCTGCAAGTTAGCTGGTTCGTGAATGCAATCATATTTAACCTTTTATCGTTCAGTATTATGGCATATTTTTTGCAAAAAGATTTTGATGGAGCTGGATCTGCCGTATTATTGCATGTGCCTGCCTCAATAATATGGACTTGTATAGTTTTATATTGTATCTCAAACGTATCATTCTGTTTTACCTTTTCTGCAATCTTCCACAATAGTATGCCAGCTGTGTATAATTCAAATTTAAATTCAATTCGCATATTTTTTTTTTATAATATAACATAATTGAATTGTTATTCATATTTTCATATACGTCCAACTCTCGTATCAGTAACCGTTGCCTCCTCGATATTCATACTTCTATTTTGTGTGCTGATATATGTGGCCAAAAAAGTTCATCTATTGAATTCGTGGTTTCTGATAAGGTTGACGTGCCTGTGCCCTGTCGGAGCATTTTATCAAGGATTTCTGCGAATAGAATATTTCGAGAATCAAAGTAAAATTTTTTTGCACTTCACAAATAAAAATGCCACCGAACGTAACTTCCGCAATAATTTGGAAAAATTTTACTATCATTATAGAACAGAGTATGAGCTGGTCATCGCTGAATATGGTTGAAGCCGAAACAGAAGGAGTTTCATTGCAATTTGTATTTCTAATCCTGATACTTGACACATTCTTTTACTTTTTACTCTCATACTACATTAATACGATAAATCCTGGTCCCTTTGGTACCAGGAAATCAACGTTTTTCTTTATGGAGGTAGCTATTTATATCATATAAGTTATACCAAATGTCGTATTTTTCTCACCAGCTGATTTGAATCACCGAATTTCTATTAATTTTATACATATACCTACCATAAGTACTAACGTAGGTGTACCTATGTTCGTGAATAATTTTATATCCTAACCATATTTTGAAATAGGCAGATTAATTTTACTTTTTCGTTCAACTCTGATAAATATTATTATCACCGTAATTTTGGTGAGGTTTTGTAAAAGAATACGTAGATTTAGCTCGTAGTTAAATAATATTTATCAACCTTTTCCAGATACCTCAATAAATTCCAACGCAAATATTACGTCAACTAATATTGAATTTTCATGTGTACAGAAAATATTTCCTCCGAGTCCAACAAATGCGAATATTGACAAACCTATCGTTCAGGACGATGTTCAGCCGGCAAAATACTTCGAAAAACCATCTAATACTTTAGACATTAGTATATGTATTAAAAATCTCCACAAGAAATTTGGATCTGCGTCAGCAGTAAAAGGTGTGAATCTGAACGTGTACCACGGAGAAATAACTGCATTGTTAGGTCATAATGGTGCTGGGAAAACAACCACAATGGCCATTTTGACAGGTAAACTTAGGCCTAGACTATCGGAATTTTTCTGTTGTTAAGTAAAAATTCCAGCTAATAATCCATACTTTTGTTATTGATTTACAAGGAATGATAAAACCAACCGCCGGATCAATAATGTACCAAAATAGCGTTGACATTTTCGAGCGAATGGACGACTTCAGACAAAATCTTGGCTTGTGTCCCCAAGAAAATCGTTTATTTCCATTCATGAGCGTCATTAATCATTTAATTTTTTATGGAATGGTACGTAACGTAACGGAAATTCTTTGACGAATGCACCTGACCATGGCCGGCATTCTTTCCTTCCTTTTTTCAAATATGTTGGTTAATATTTTTTCTTTCTGCCCGAGTATCCAAAATAAAAGAGAGGAGTAGAAAAATTGAAAAGTCTTGTAGGTATGCTAAAATTTGACAAATTTATTTATTTTTTTAAAAAAATTACAATATTATTGAGTTTTTGAAATTTTTTTCATGTGTTGAGCACCAGATAAACAGTTTTGTGTGGTGCAGTCTGTTCACTACCCCCAGCGACATACAACTAAAGAGATGTCCAATGCCGGATCAAAAATACATTAAAGATAGAACGTTGATAAAATGTTTCGAATTCCGATATTTATTACTGCGCACATGTTGTAGCTTGATAGTGTGTGTGTATTGGTATAAGGATATCTGTTTTGACAATGTAATATGCACAGCTTTGGATACGCAGAATGTAGGAGGTACCTATACCTAACTGAACTTGCTTTTTCTCTAGGTATCTTTCATGTATTTTTAAACCATAACGAATATGGAGCATTGGACATCTCTTTAGCTGTATGTCTGACTGCACCACAATTAATGCCGGCCATGTTCAAGACATAATTTGTTCGATAGTATTCGTAATTATGATTTCATTTTTCCAAAGTTGAGAGGTTTTTCAAAAAGTGACGCGACAAAAGAAGCGAATGAATATCTTGATCTGATGGAAATGACAAACAAAGCAAATGATTTGAGCAGTTCTCTGTCGGGAGGCATGAAAAGAAAGTTATGTTTGTCAATTGCTCTCATGGGTAGAGTGAAAGTAATTATATTGTATTTTTTAACAATTACAAACGATCTAAATAATAATCAGTATGGGGCAGTGGTAAGATGCTTGGCTTTGCAATCAAAAGGATGCGAGTTTGATAATGGCTGTCATCAAAATTGAGACCCAAAATGACGGTGTATTATGTCAGAGACGTAGCGAAAGACTTTTTTTTTGGGGGGGGAGGGATAAAAACAAAAATTACAATTTGAAATTTCGAAAATTTTCAATAGCTAAAAAAAAGTCATCAACTGACATGATTTTCCAACTATGGTATAGGCTATACAACAGTAAATTTTTTCATATCTAAAAATATTTTTTAGAGGGAGCTACCCCATTCCCCTCTCCTAGCTACGTCTCTATATTTGGTTCAGTTCTGTTAGTGCTCCAATATGTGATTTATAGATAATTCATGTAGGTAGACCATTAACCAACGGATCCCGACCATCCCCTATTTCACTTCGACATCAAATATAATACTCCAGATGCTTGTTGAAATATGGCTATGTGGTCAAAGCCGAATTTAAGGAACCACAAAAAAAAAAAAAATACTGAGCCAATTTCTTTGTTTTGCGTTTGTGATGAATTTGTGGTCGTTCAGATTTTGATTTTAGACGAGCCCACCTCTGGTATGGATGTGGAGTCTCGACGAAAATTATGGGATTTGTTGCTCGTAAGTATACGGCTTCGTTTAGGGGCGTGATTAATCCGATATTTTTGAGATTTTGTAGTAATTTATTTCCTCGTCCAAGGAAATGCGTGGAAACCGCACCATTATTTTAACCACTCACCATATGGAGGAGGCCGATGTTTTAGGAGATCGTGTGGCAATAATGAATCAAGGAACGATTGTCTGCCACGGCACTACTTTGTTTTTGAAAAAAATTTACGGTACATATAGGCTCAACTTAATTGACTTCTTTGTTTTCGTGTTCAATGTGAGGTTCTAGAATGAAACAAATTTTTTGTTTTTGTTCCTTCACAGGCACTGGTTACGAGATGACAATTTCAAGAGATAAAGACAATGAAGCTTCCCTCACAAGCATTATTAAAAGTGCAATTCCTGATTCAGAAAAAAGTTACGAATCCACATTCGAAATTAAATACAAGTTACCGCTGACTGAGACAGCTAAATTTCCTGAATTATTTTGCACGTTGGAAGAGCAGAAGAGTCACCTAGGGATTGTGAATATAGGCATGTCTTGCACGACAATGGAACAGGTGTTCCTAAAGTAAGTATGCCTACCAAGCACTTAAGTTGAGATCTAGTCATTATACATACCTCCCCCTAGAAGATTCTTTATAAATTCCAGTAAAGAAGATTAGAACCTATCACCTACCTACTCCTAAGAGGGGAAAAAAATAATGATCAAATCACGATTATTTTACCTGTAAACTTTGTGGACTGTACGGTAATTTGTAGGGGCCACAGCTGAATTTTTCAAAAATTTCAAGCGTGAGAAAAATTATGCCTTAAGGTGTAGTTATAAGACTAGCTTTAGCTCATCCCTACGTCAATTCCTGTATGCCAACGAAAAATTTCAAGCTCTTAAACAAACTTCACTACTTAGAATGTACGTAGTCAGCTGAAATGAACTAATGTAAGATATTTTTTTGGTTTTTGTAAATACGAAGAGAACATATCAATAAGAAAAACACTAAAGAAAATTCCAGCCAATTATCTATTATCTCAGCTCATATCTATTCATCTATGGTATGAGGTAATAATTTTAAATTAAATTCACCAATATCTAGCAACAACTATAATATAAATACTAGATTACCTCACATTGAAAAAATATAAAATTGGTCTTGACCAAGTATTTTTTATAAGACTTATCAAAGCTTAACGTAAAAATTAAAAAAATCAATAGATATGATATAAACAATTGTTATAAAGTGTTCGAAATTTTTCTATCTACATCAGTAATTTGCAACATTCACGAGTATTGGATTTTTTTACTTTCATATTTTGGAAAGACGTGGATATAATTAATTTAGCCATAAATAATATTAAAAATTTTGCAAACAAGACTGAGACTAAAACCAAAACTTGAATGTGCATGATCAAAGTCAATATTAAGAGTAAGAGTACTGCCAACCATGTCGATACGAAACCATGACAAAGACTGAATGTACCAACTCTGGTTTTTGTTGTTTTTGTTCATCATTAATTGACAGTTGATAACTTATTTATATTACCTTGATTACTGTTCATATTTTGGGTAGAGTTGGTGAAATCTCAGCCTCGGACACTGAAATAAATCCCCAAAAAAGCAATGGTGCCACTAACAGGAACGTTCACTATCGTAAGTATGATTTTCGATTTTTAAAATAAGTACAGTTTAATGCTTCTGAAGCTTTACATTATACCTATTGAATCTAATCTTTTTGATGCAGAATATTCAAAAAGAAAAACTAGTCTATTCTTGATCATTCAGCAGCTTCTAGCTTTGTTCTTGAAGAAGTTTCTATTCATGAAACGTAACATCATCAGATTTTTTTTCCGAGTAAGTATACCTAGGCTTCCGATATTTTTCAATTTTTAAAAACTATTATTTTCTTTTAGATCGAAGCATCCATGTTTCACATTAAATTATCATTTTAAAGGTACTTTTACCCATTCTGATAATGATGGTTATACTTTATGACTCGACGATCATTCCCCAACCAGAACCATCGATCACTGTGACACTACCAACGTACTCTTATACGAAAGTAATGCTGACAAATTCTAAAACTGATCGGCCCAATTTATTCACCACAACAATTGATTACGTTCAGAGACACGGAGCAACAGTTTTATTATACCCAAACAGTCAAAACATCGTTGAAGGTACCCATACGGGCTTTGTTTTTTAATTTTTTTCCTTGCAGGGTAATCTTCCATTTTTACTTGAAGATGAATAAAAATTTGTACCAAGTGTGATACCTACTAACAAAATGGAGAATGATTTGTTTCACGACTTTTCCGCCCTATTTCTAAACTATATACTTCGGGTTTGAAATCAGTGAGGGGGACAATTCTTCCAAAGTTTGATTTTAAAAATTTTTCTACAAGACAATAATTTAATTTTAAAACATAAATAAAATGGTGGACTGTATAGTGGACTGTTGGGTATGGAGGATAATTTAATAAAAATAAATTTATCTTGTGCCTGTATAGGTATATTGCGGTGGGTCAGATGAGGTGGATTTTTTTTTTCTCTGAAAAAGAAATTTATCTTTGCCATTTGAAGTATCTTATTGTAATAAAATTTACAAAATTAAGGTTTTGAATAATTTTGAATTTTAGGGAAACAAATTGAAAATTTTTTCGGACTTACAAATAAATATTTTCAGAATTAAATATTTTTGGAAAAAATAAATGTTGAAAATCGGATTTTGATTAAACGTAGGTACAGGTACTCCAACCTATGAAATCTCTAAGGACCTAATGCAAGAATAATACTTAAGTAATAACTGACACTTGAGTACTGATTATATCCATATCAGCACATATAAGTATCAGAAATAGCATCGGCTTGGTATACCTACCCATAGTAATTATTTATTATAAGAAATTTTTGAGTTTTACTTAAATCTCCTTCTTGCATTCGGTCTATAGATTGGCGCTGAATGTTTTTTAGCTGTAGTAAAATATTTTTCGCAACACATGCCGCAAAATACGCGATTATGTATTCATTTTCAAAGCCCAAAGTACTGGAACTTTCTGCTAGGGAACAAAAAGTTTTTAGTAGGAGCGAAATATATGTTTTTTCTTCTGCTATGAAAGCGTTTGGCTCATTCCATTTACCAATCAGACACCTCCTTAATCGCACAGAAGGATGAAGAGAGGAGGAGGAACAGGAGAGATTCCTATCAAGCCGGGACTGGTAAGAAGGGCCCGAAAGATCTCTTCCAAATGCTTTTATCAAAACAAATTAAAACATCAATTATTTGTTAAAATAATTATTTTGACCTCGGGCCCATTTTCTCTCTATCCAGCCCTGATTTCGCATGCGCATATGTCGCTAAAAATAAAGTTTGTAACTCGAGCTTATAGCCTACTAGAAATGAGGAAAACGAGAGGCGCGAGTAAAATGGTGTATTGAAGCAAACGACGTATTAAACATAACTGAAAGCTCGGTCGAAACATAGAATACGAATAGGTAAAACTAGCCTGTTAGGATGTGTGTGTAAAAGATAAGAGACGAGAGAATGACACAAAATCTAATTTAACTGTACAGGTTAAAATACGTTGAGAATGCCCGCTACAAGCTCAATATAAGCAACCTTGACTCGTTCAATTACAACACTCACCTGAGGCTCTTGTTTCAAACACCGTAACTTATTGAGGATTGCTTACTTCGCACTCTCGTAGTGAAATGTACCATTTCTCGCTTTTTTGTCTTGTTGAAGCCATAGGTGAATTTATCCATTCTAAATACAGGGGATGAATTTGTTGAGACAAAATCTAGGTCTAGGTGTGCGGAGGGCCAAAAATAAAATAAAATTCTTCGTCAGTTAAATGTTTCTCTGGTTATATCTATATTCGTACGAATATATTTGTACTGAATCCGTGAAATTCTACTGGATCCCTCAGTCCAAGAGGAATCACCCCCACAACTTTTTTCTTGAGGAACTAGAGCCTTTTGTCCACATCTGGTTGAAGCTTTGATTTCCACATTTGAGAGATTTTCTTCAAATTTTAACCTCGTCTAATAACAATTAGTTTACCTACCTCAAATCAATCTGATAATATTTTAATCGATTTTATCTTACAGAATTACTGGGTTATGGTCGCAAATCGCTGGATTCATTTCGAAAAGAATTATTATTTGCGGCTTCGTACAATTCAACGCATAATCTCACTCTGTACAACAAATTCGCGCATCACTCACTTCCAGTTCTTATAAATACAATTTCCAACATCGAATTAGAATTATTTTCTAAAGAGAATGTTCATATTACTGCAATTAACCACCCAGTTGAATCGATACGGGTAGGTTTTACTATTAGCTTACTTATTCGTGTTATTCACTCTCAATTATCTTACCTTGTTGAATTTGGGCTAGTGAGGTAATTACCAGAGACATATAGCTAAAGAGATGTCCAACGCCCGATCAAAAACATGACAAAGATAGAATGTTATAAAATGTTTCAAAATCTGATATTTGTTACGGCGCATGTGTCCCTAGCTTGATAGTGTGTGTGTATTGGTATAGAGATATCTGTTTTCATTATAAAATATGAGCAGCTTTAGCTGCGCAGAATGTTGAATGAAGTTGACTTTTCATTGATGATGATGATGGTCGAAGATCTTTGTCACATTTTTGTACCACAGCTTATAATATAGAGAGTTGGACATCTATTTAGCTATATGTCTCTGGGCAGTACGATACTCAAGTGAAAACTGCAATATTGTAATCTTTGAAAATTGTTTTTTCTTCAAATCTGATGATGCCATTATTTACCTGTATTCTTCAACTAATTCGCTATTTTTTTAGAATTATTTCATATAATCGATAAATTTTGATGTCATATTTTTCAAGAGGTGTTCAAAAATGAAGAGATGAAAATGAATGGGTTAAAATGAATATCCTGAAAAAATGAATGGCATAAAATGTAAACACCTCAAACTTTCATCTAAATATAAAGAAAAAACATTTTTTAGAAACACTGAATCGACGAATGTGTTTCTTAATGACCCCTAACTAATGATGTGCTCATGAATGTTTTTGAGAATATACTCACCTTCTTGTTAACTCTACTACTTACTAGGTACTAATAAAAAAAGATTTTTCAAACTTTTACTGATATGGCATTACAATTTTGCATGTATAATAAACGTCTAAAAAATTTTTTTTTTCATATTCTGGAGATTTTTCTACACATCATTTTTGTTTCTTTCCACAATGAGGGTCTTCTGGATTCGGATAATGCGAATCTCTGAACCATAGTCTAGAATATCACACTTAGAATCAGGTTATTTCATTGACTAATAAGAAAAGCTAACTCCAAATTAATGGAGAGGAGAAATGAGTATTTTTTAATCGATAAGCAGACAATTTTAACCAAATATGAATAACTAATAATATGACTAGTAAATGAGTTTTAGTGCAATACTGTGAAAGTATACTGGGTATACCATGAATTTTTCATCAGTTTCTTGTGAGTTTACTCTGTATACCACGTATACCCTATAAGCACGTCACTACCCTTAACTGAATAAAAAGTAGCATATTTCAATAGGACCTAAAAAAATATTGTTGGGCGCGTGCTCACTTTTGAGTTGACTTTCTTGCACAGCTCGATCTTTTTCTTGCTCGACTACTTCCTCAGGTTTTTTTTTCTGAAATAAAATTATTAACTTAATTATTTGATTCTAAAAAAATGTTTCGAGCAATTTTTTTCTGAAATTGTGAGGTTGAGGAGTGAGAAGACTTTTTGGTTAAAAGAAAAAAGTAAAATCATTAATTATTATTCGGCTTTAAAACAAACAAATTTTTGTCTTTTTTTGGAGGGAGGAGTAACTTGTAAAAAATAGTGCGTGGCACGCGGGCAAAGCAGGTAATTGATACTTGGGCGATTTGTAGCACATTGCCTTTGGTTTGTCCTATTACTCCATTCTTCTGTGCAGGATGTTTGGAAAATATATTATTATCTAATTAAATTTTTAATGTTTTTACAGGAAAGCTGCGACCCGTACATTGTTTCTGTATATTTTATTTTCTTATTTATTGCCTTGGTTTTTTACTCGGTAGACTTATGTAATTATTTTTCAATCTTTTTGAGTGTGGAACGAATCGACGGCTTCAAACATATTCAGCTTATGTCGAATGTTTCTTTATTTGTATACTGGCTTAGTAACTTCATTTTTGATTTCGTATTTTTCTCGATAATTATGTTTTTACGAATTATATTATTTAAATCAATCGGAGATCACAACAATTTTCTCGCTTTTCAACATCCTTTTGGTACGTATAGTCGGTCTTAGTAGATATTAATTTCAGATATTTCGTCTCTATTTGTCCTTTAAGTTATAAATGGTCACGTATGTAGGATTGTCTAAAAATATAATTATGCACCTATAGAGTTTCCTTGAAAAAAAAAGTGCAAGTTCCGCTGGGGCTATATGGGCTATATTCATGAAGGATTGGTGTGTAAACATAATAATAGAGTGGACAACTAAGCATTCTGAAATGATGAAATATATTCTGAGGACAAGAATACTTTAAGATAATCCACAATGTTTTGTACTATCAGATAAATTTCTGAGGAAAATCACGATGCTATAGTCCATTGCCACCTTGAGAATGATTTTTTGTTTGCGATTTAATTTTGTAGGCGCACGATTATGCAATACGCAGTGCATGTATCAGATGAAGGCAAGCTTGATCAGCTGCTTTCGTGTGCTGCTTAAATGTTGTTTTCAAATGAAACTAACAAAAGCTTATTTCTGTCTCAAAAATACCACTTTTTTCTTTATTCGTTAAAATTAAATTTTTCCAGACTCAACTAATTATACTTTTTACTAACGGTTACTGGCGCCTTCGTCCCTATCATTTTCATCAGCTCTCTGCTCAAACATCATCGAGCCTATGAAAAATATGTATAGAATTTAACTTGTTGAAAAGTTAAAGGGATTTATTTTCATAAGAACTTATTTAAATCGTGGAATTGAAACGAAAGAAGTTATTTATGAAAATGCTGATTATTGACATCAAACTGCGTTGAGAATTTTCTTCCTGTATTTTCACTTGCCATTAACTCACAACTTATTCGTTTTGAGTAAAATTCAAGGAAATGAGAAACGAATTTGTCGTTAAAAAATAAGCGAGGTCATCACCGAAAATTTTTTTATATCATTATTAATTTCTGAAATAATTTAGAATATTAAACAATTCGAAAAATGGCAAATTTTCCGTTAATTTTGTATTTTGTTCGTTCGTTTGAAAGATTATACGATTGCTACTAAAATTGAGTAAATTTTCTCCTCTTTCCAGCAATATCAATGTCAGCTTTCTGACTTAAATAGCGGATGAAATATCGTCGAGTGAAATAAGAGAAATTTTTTTTTTTTTTTTTCAAAATGGAAATGTGTTTGTTGCACCAGTTATTAAATCTTGATAGGTAATTGAAATAGCAACTTTACCTTAACGAAGAATTTATTTTCTCAAAATTCAAAATCTATAAAACCGATTTTAAAATAACCTTATCACCCACCTTCCTCTGAACATGAAGGTTAATTTCATGTAACATTCATTAAAATCCGTCCATTAGTTCTCCAATGAAAGGAGAACATATTTTATTCTATAATTTTATTAATATCTAGATTCGAGGAAAACAATTTGATTGTCTGATATTTTCGAGTCATCTAATGAAATTCAATCTTATTTTGTATTCACAAAAATTCACCTTCTATGACTGTATTAAATTGAGAATACGTATCACAAGCACTAATAGGCATATTCTTCCATCTAGCTTCTGTCGGTCTTCCATAAGTACTATATATTATATTAATAACTGGGACCTACCTACGTAACCATTAACACTGAAGTCATTTAACGACAAAATTTCAGTCTATCTTTATGTTTATCTGGCTGTGAGCTGGAGTATTTAGAAAATTGCTGGAAGTTCGGGTAAATAACCTCTAAAACTTGAGTTCTACCCAAGCCCGTGGCTCGTGGGGAAAGGGGAAACGCCCCTCTTGCAATGCTCTTTGCTTCCCCGGAAAAATTTTTAATTTTTTTTTCTGAATTTAAAAAAAAGGAAAGAAGCCCGTTAACTATGTTTTTTAATTTTTACAAATAATAAAAATCGAAAATTACAGTTATATTATTAGGCCAAGTTGTTAAATTTGTAATAAATTTTATTTTATACAGATAAAAAAATATTGTTTTAATGCAGCTAATATAATCCATAAAAAAAATTTTGTCCTCCCTGGTCTGCAGTTTGCCCCCTTGGGATTTTACTCTGGCTACGGGCCTGGCTCTACCCCATCTTTACATACGTGTGTAATTGAAAATTCTTCAAAGCTCGATCACGTGTTCTGTCATTTATAAATATTTATTGCAGAAATTTTTTTATTGTTGATATGTTGCTTCATCGCTGGAGGACTTATTTTCACATATTTTGTAAATTTCCTTTCGAAGTCAAAAGACGGGTCGTACGTTTTGCTATTAATTGTGAATTTTGTAGGTTAGTAGTTGATGGTTGTAATATTTGTAAATTCTTATTTAAATACCAGTCACTGAAACTTTTATGATATATGCTTACTGTACCTATTATTTCTGTTCCAAATTGTAGCGTTGATTGTAACCGCATTTTTTTATTACGTTCAACTTGTTGCCCTCTTGAACGATGGAAAAACGGATGATTTCCATTTTCCGATTCCACTGTTCTATTTCCTCAAATACCTGATTCTTCTAGTGCCGATGCTCAATTACACATTAGCTTGTATGAAATTTTTTTTGACATGGTACAACAACACTAAGGCAATGAAACCTATTTGTCAAGGTTTGTATTCGTCAGTACTTATAAACCATTCATTTTTGTTTTGTCGTCCAATTATATGGACGAAATAAAAAGGAAAACTTGGGAAGAAATAATCCATTATTCCTACTTTTCTCATTTAGGAAAACTAGCAAGTCAAGAATATTTGGTCTTCGCATCGAAAGAAAATCCCAATGGCTTTCTAGAAGAATTCATCTTCTTGTGTGTCGACATAGTTCTGTACGCGACTCTTTTGGTAATTATCGAAGCTGGTTACTTTGATTTGTTGGTGAATAAATTTTTATCAACAATGCATGAAAAAAGCGTCGATCAAGAAAGAGTCGAAACCATCGATCCTGATGTGGCACACGAACAGAATGTTGTGGGTTCCCAAGATCGTCAGTTTCCAGGTCAGAATAGATTTTCTTTTCTATTATTTTGTGACTCGTATTTTCATTGAATAAATAATGTACCTAATGTAATTTAGTTAGCGTACATTGACCACATTTATTCTGTATTATGTTGATAACTTAGAAACATTTATTTGGCTTGAACATGTTTGAATTTTCACATCTTTGGCCGGTATATCTGTACAATATATATATAGGTAAATAGGCTGTAGCTCATTCTTTTCATTCACATATATGATCTGTTAATTTTGCGAATTAGCCCCGAATACGAATCTTAAAGCCAATTAATACGAAATTTGGTTGAAGGTTAAAACTGTGCGAAATCAATAATTTTTTTTGTTACTCGAATTTTGTGACTGTTGCTTGAAAATTACGCATCTTGGTGCCATTTAACTATTAAAAATAAACATAGATAATCGAATATACCGGATGTACGGTAAAGCCGATCCCCACAGTTACGTTGTGAAAGGCTTTTTTTAAGGGCGACAGAAAAACGAAAATTGGCAAATGAAATTTTTGAAATTTCCAACAGCCAAAAATAGTGAAATCATCTAAAAAAACTGTCGGCAACTTTCACAATTTTCCAACTGTCCAACTGATGAGCGGAAACCACTAATTTATCAACATCCCAAGGGGGCAATCTGTCCTCCTTGCCCCTCTAACTCCATCCCTGGCATCCACACTGAAATAAGCACGTTTTAATATAAACATTTTTTTAAATTTCTCGAGGATTGCTCAAAAATTAGGCATTTTAGAGCCGTTAAACAGTCAAGAAATGGAACATAATTGGACCTACCGAACGTACCGTACGGCCAATCTACACCAAAAAAATCGGGACTTCGTCTAGATCCAAATACGTGACGGATACGGCTTGCCATCTCAATAATAATATACACATCATGTTTTCTAGCGCCCTCGAATGCATAAATAAAATTTTCCAACAACCTTGGGTGTTTTAATAATAATAAATTAAAATTTTTCCGCATCCTCGGATGGTTAATAAACCTAAAACTTTTTCCCAATGACTAGGTCACGCATAATAGTAATAATAATAATAATAATAATAATAATAATAATAGTAATAATAATAATTAAATAAATAAATTCCCTAATAATAATTTTAGCCATGAGCATCGTAGTTAGGCTAACATCTTAGCCTCAACTGTTCACAATGAGAACACTTTTTCTCCCTCCATTTAAATTTCTCTCACCATTTTCTAAACTTTCCCCTTACCCTACCTCGGACTGACACTCACTGATATAGTTAACAATAATAAAATTCATGTACCTCGGTACCATCTCTTTTCATTAAACTTGTTTTTTCTCTCACCTTTGTATTTTTTTCAACGAGCAGCCAAATAATATAATCTAGATGTAACTTTTTTCTGTTGCTCGGTTTTAACCAGCATTTATTTCTCATACAGACACATTTTTTTTCTAGTCACCTATATTTTATATTTTTTCATGTTTGTACCTTTTTTTCCATATAATACAATATGATGTCTTTTAATATCATAGTCTAACTCTCTTGTGGCAATGGTCTAAATTCTCGGTTAATTACTCGTGGTGCTTGTTAGTCCTTAGTTTCCCTAAATGGCAGTTTCTCAGAATCATTCAGCCTATTTAGTATTTTTAATAATCGAGGAGCATGGCTAAATTTGTGGTGTTGAGGACTCTGACAAGGGTGAATAGGGCTAGGTTTAGACTCTCATCACCATCAGATATAGTTGATGGTGTCACTCGAGGTGTAGGTTTGTTTCGTGGTATTGTACTAATTTTGTGGAGTTTTTTTCCCCAGGATATGTCCCCTGGGGTAGCATACCACATACGTGTATCAAATTTGGTAACTATCAGACAAAACTTGCGACTCCTACCACGTTAGATAAAATT
Organism: Ericerus pela; assembly: GCA_011428145.1. Taxonomy (NCBI): domain Eukaryota; kingdom Metazoa; phylum Arthropoda; class Insecta; order Hemiptera; family Coccidae; genus Ericerus; species Ericerus pela. The sequence continues at coordinate 144,570 of WOFM01000570.1, read as the reverse complement.
GGAAGTATACAGGGGGATTCATATTTCAACGAATGATAGAAAAATAACATAGGTATTTTGGTGGATAGGTCAAAATTTGAATCAGTCATTTATTTGCCTCGTTGCATCACCTTAATAATAACTTTATTCAAACAAATTTGGGCTTATATTTTAATAAAAATCCTTTAATTAAAAAATGAAAAACAAAAGTCATAAAAATAAACAAAAAGTGGTCAACAAATATTGATTAAAAAAATGTCGCACAAGATAAAAAACTTGTGAAAAAGAGGGAGAAAGTGCAATTGATAATGGCTGATTCCTAATCTCAATTCAAATTAAAACCTCATACATATTTCCATAGGCATCTTACTTTGATGAGTACGTCATAGGTTTCTCATATCATTGTATCATAATATCAGTGGTGCAACGATTTCAGTTTGTACTTAAATGATCTTCATTAGAATAGGCCTCAATTTATTTGAACAAAACTATTAAGGTGGTGCAATGTACATTCTGAATTGCTCTTGGCAAGTAAATGGGTGATTCAAAGTTTAACGCACCAAATGTTATTTTCCTGTAGCGTGTTGAAATGTAAATCAATCTGTACATACAGGCCATAGATATACATATACATGCATATGAATTCAAACTTTGAGCCAAACATTTCCTCAGGTCACAGAGAAAAAAAAAAGAATCAACCCAAACCTCTATGTTGTTCATAAAGTGTGCTAAAAAGAGAAAAATAACTCATAAAATTTCTTCATCTCCCTAGAATAAATTACTATTGAATTAGGTACCAGACGAAAGTGAAATCACTGTACTAAATGTACAAGCTGTTAGTTATTTCCTAAAATTATTTCTCCGATATTATTTCGGCAATTATTCACTCGATGCGCATGCGCCATTACACACACAACCACCCACAGACATGAAAAAAAAATGTTCGTTGTTTCCACTGAAACAACAAATTCTACAATGTTACCAGAAATTTAGGGTTAGCACAAGCTGTGTCACTTCAGGGCTTGTACAGGTATAAGCCTACAAGATAAACAGATAAAAATAGAGGAGGAAAACTGATTTCAATATTCCAGTAGATACTAAATCGTATGCCGAAAAACTTTTGAAATGTCTAATTTTCCCTATTTAACGCATTCAAATCTATTTTTTGTATTTCTACTTAGTTAATGGTCTTTGTGAGTAATATTTAGTTTGAAAAAAAAAAAGCTTCATTGGTACGTAGCTTTAAAAAAATCATGGGTGTAGGCAAATCATTGCTTTGTTAGTGAGGAGGCACACTTTTAGAAAAACCAACAATTAGTAAGAAAAAATGCCTTTTTTTCCTTCTAATTTAAGAAGGTTAATTAACTGTTCCTGCTCCCTGGCTAAGCCTGTGTACGCAATGAGTCAAGTTTTAGAATAAAAAAATGTTTTTTTAGTTTTTTATTTTTTTGCATTCATTTTTGCAGCTAACCGGAAAGACACTGTCCTACTTGCAAAAGGTTTGAGAAAAATGTTTATTAAACGGCGATCGCCATTCATTGCGGTGGAGGATGTGAATTTTGCGGTCAAAGCTGGAGAGTGTTTCGGTTTGTTAGGAGTGAACGGAGCGGGGAAATCCACTTGTTTCAAAATGTTGACGGGAGTAATACAGCCAACCAAAGGAAATTCGTCGATTAAAAATATTCATCTTAAGAAAAATAAATCAAAAGTTGGTGATTTCTGTTTATTTTTACCAGTTCAGTGACCGCAGAAAAATGACAAATCTTTACTTTGTTTTATTTTTATTTTTTTTATAGTATTTGTCACGAGCCGGATATTGTGCACAAACGAACTGCTTCATCGAAGAACTAACCGGTCGTGAAATGTTAACGTTAATTGCCGCTTTAAGAGGTGTTGGTTCTGATCAACTTAAATCGATCGTTGATAAATGGCTGTCAATTTTAGGTTAGTTAACTTATACCTAGTCCTGTCAAAACAGCATCAAAATAAGGAAATAAAAACAATTACACAAAAACTTTAATTACCATATATGTACAGGGTTATTGGGTGAGTCCCCTGGTTTAATACACTAAAAGTCTAATCCCTCCCCACCGCTTGAATTTTTAGGGAAGGGTATTTATCCACCAAAATTTGATTTTTCCCGGTTTTCTCCATGAATTTTGATTTTGTAATAAAAATAGGTCAGTACAAAATTGTTTACCATAAAATTTTCTACCAAAATAATCGAATTCAGTTTTTTTCCGACGCCCCCCGTTCCCAAGAGAGTTTTGGAAAAACCATTTTTTAGTATGAATATGTTCAATAGCATTATATGGGAGATATTACACGTAATTATCATACCGTGTAGATAATTTATAAACCCAATAAATATTTTCTACCCATCCACTTTCATTCCATAACCTTTTACCACCCCACTCATCTTCAAAGTTTTTTGTCTGACCCTGCCCTTCCTCACCATAATCTTGAAAACAACCAAATTCATATTCACCGAATTTGGTTGTTTCCAAGACTCTCTGAAGAGGAAGGGGCGTCAGGAAAAAAGTGCATGTAACTTTTTGGTTCGAAAGGTTTATGGAAGGGTGTGGAAGGTTTGAAAATATCTATTGGGTTTACGAATCATCTACACTGTACGATAATCACGAGTAATATCTCCCATAAAATGCTATTGAACATATTCATTAAAAATGTTTTTTTTTAAACTCTCTGGAAGGAAAGGGGGCATTTGAAAAAAAAACTGTAGTTCAGTTTTTGTATGAAAATTTCTGCTTAACAATTTTTTGCTGATTTATTTTTATCACAAAATCAAAATTCGTGGAGAAAACCGGGAAAAATGAAATTTTAGGGAACAAACAATACCTCCCTAACAATGAAAGAGATAGAAACGGTGCAACTTCTAATATTCTAATCTAGGAAACCAACCCAACAACCCTGTATAGTTAAAATTTATATGCCAATTTTTTTTTGTAAGATTTGACTGGACGATTGTACAAGTCTGTCATTTTATGTTTCCTCCAATGTCAGAAACTTAAAGTGTAGTTTTTCCTCTAATTACCTTTTGGTATTATTCGAAATTGAATTAAAAACTGTTCGTCATTAATTATACGAATATATGATTTCTTGCATCAGGTCTTATTAGTTATCAAAATCGCAAATGTGGAGATTATAGTGGGGGCAACAAACGTAAATTATGCACAGCTATGTCGCTCATCGGCGACCCCGATGTGGTATTTTTGGACGAACCGACCTCTGGTGTTGACCCCGTATCTCGAAGTAAGCTGTATGATGTAATGGAGAACAGCAAATCCTCTGGACAAAGTGTCGTGTTAACTTCGCACAGGTTGGTTTATATTTGATAGTATAGGTATTACCCATTATTGTAACTTATCCTTTTTTTACAATAAAATGGCATATATTTTTTCCTTAAATTTTGCAGTACCTATACTTAACATTAAAAAAATGAACTATACATTTTTACAAATAAAAACAGAGGGAGGATAGAAGGATAAGAAATATTATATACATTGTAAATTCCTTCATCGTTCAATTCTTTTTCTTCTTTATAATTTTTCTCCTAAGTATTCATTTGGCCTTAAATTATCATTATTTTTTTGGGGGTAACTTCTACCAACATACAAAAATAATATTACACTCTGTAAGTACTTCTAATGAATTTTTCTAATTCATCTCATTCTTGATGCAAGGTTGTCGGTACTGTTACTGTACCTATAATTAAACTCAGTAACGGATCAAGGATTTTCTAATGGGACAATCTAAATCCTGCGTTTATAATTTTTTTTTTCTCTCAAGGCCGGTTTTAAGGAAATTTGAGGTATAATCCTCCCAGTGTAGAAAAAAAAAGTGTCAATTTAAAACACAATCATTCGGTTTTTCAAATTTTACATTTACGAAATATGTAATTGTTAACCCTTCCCAAAAATATTCACCAGCTTAATAAAATGTGATTCAATCCCCCCTCAAGAAGAAATCTTCAGAACAGACCTGGCGTCACTTACCTGATATCCGTATCTCCTCTCCCTTCTTAACGAAAATCTGATGCAATGACAGAAGTGTGTTGACCACTGTGTTTTTTTTTTTTATATAGGAGGCCACAACCCCTTGGCCTTTCTTCTTGGATCCGCTACAAGTTAAACTGAACCCCTCATAAATGTATAAATAGTTTATAAAAAAATTCATCTTTTCACCAAAGACATTTTTCACTAGAAAAATTAATTTTTACCTATAATCGTTACCTACCAAAATCAATTTTACATGTAGGCTAATGAAAGGAATGACAATAGAGAAAAATAATTAGTTAACTGATACAAAGTAAAAGATTGTTTGAAGTTTGACGGATCATTTAAAATTATATTCAAGAGACGAACCTTTCTTGAAATTTAGTTTATTTGTACTCAGATAAGGATCAGCGGGGGCACCTTAACTTGATGTTTGTACTAAGAAGCGATAGACGTAGGAGTGATTCGGTGGTTCAAATGAATTCACCAAGTCACCTGATGTCCTCAATTTCGAATTACTGCATTAGCTGATGCAAGCAATTATAGGTTGGCAAAAATACTGCCTGTCGGCTGTCCCGCTATAGTATGTTCGTACATATGCAGGTGTCTGCTGAATTTGTAGTTAGCGAAGTGATGATGGTAAATATTTGTTGGGGGCTTTCCTGTGGGGTCTGATCTCGCCAAGAAAAAAAAAAACATGATTATGTATAAAAAATAGCGAATCTATGTCGACTACTAGGGGTGTTCTCAAGAGAGCTCAGGGGGATCAGACCCTCTTCAAAAATTTGTGAGAGAATGTAAGAGAGGCTCAACCCCTCCTCGAGAAAATTACCCAAAATCGCCAAAATTTAATTCTGTAGAACAGTCAATGGTAAAATTTTCTGACCTTAACGCTCCAACTGGTCGCATGTTACATAGTTTCTTCTATTATAGTATTTTTAATTCTCCTAACTATACTCTATTCATGTTAAGAAGTGCGTGATATCAAAATCACAATAGATGTTTCGGTTAGTTAGGGAGAGAGATAAAGTTATTGATGCACATTGTTATACGACGATAAGCATCATTTTGTAGAGTAGGTACCTAAACAAACATCCTATCTCAACCAGATAAGCGTGGATATGGTTTATGACGTCACGCCCTTCTTAGCGTGAACAGAGTATGGCCACATTGGTAAAATTCTCATAATATCTTTGCCTTCAAAAACCCAATAATTTGTTTTTTTTTATTATTTTTGTTCATTGTGGTGTTATTCACGCCTCAATAATGTTATAATTTATAATTTTGTTTTCACTACATTTTGGTTGTTGTATCATTTTGCAATTATTAAAACTTTCAAATTTCGAACTATCTTTAGAAATTTAAACTACAGTTTAATTTCAGTGAAGCAAGTATCATTTAAAAGCAGAATGAGAAAACATGTTTGAAGACGTTACCCAGCGAATATAAAAAGCTCCCCTCAAAATATTTCATAGAAACACCTCTGCATACCAGCAGGAAGATATGCCCCCTCCCTAACAACGTATCATCTATGTTCTTGGTTGTAGAAACTCAACCTAACCGTGTCGAAACACATGAGCAATATGATAATAACGATACAATGATTCGTTTTCTCTTCCATAAAATGCTGCAGCATGGAAGAATGCGAAAACCTTTGCGATCGCCTAACAATCATGACCAGAGGCCAAATGAAGTGTATCGGTACGGTACAACATTTGAAACAACGTTATGCTCAAGGATTTTCCATTCTAATCAAAACAATAAACGATTTGCCAAACGAGAAAACTGAAATTACAGCTTTGAAAAACAATATACACCGATCATTTGGGGAAGAATTTTGTATATTGAAAGATGAACATAAGGTACGAAATACGTTCAGAACAGTTCAATACAATATTATTCGTTCTATGTGGTAGACGAATATAATATATCAATAGTTTTAATTTTTTATCATAGGGATCTTTACACTACCAAATAAAGGATGTTCGTTTGAAATGGTCGCAGCTATTTCAAATTATGGAAAGTTTAAATCGATGTGGAGGAATTATCGCAGATTACACCATCACCGACACGTCGTTGGAAGAAGTTTTTATGTCGTTTGCCAGACAAGCTGAAATCGATGGTACAAGAAAAAAATAAAACTCTGTTGTATCCAACTGGATATTTTAATTTGCTATTATATTAGACCAATATAAGTATCACTCAAAGTGGAAAATTTTATCTAAGGCAGGCCTACTCTTCGATTGTGATAATTAGCCTACCTATTATTGTGATAATAAGATTAGCCTATTTATTTGCGTTAGCTGCGAACATTATTATTTTACAATCTGGCACATTAAGTTCTCAATAAAATATTATAACTTTTACAATCTCTCGATTGGGAATATCGAACTTCGGTATAGCCTTACTATATATTTGCGATTTTAGAAATTTAAAACAATTGATTATGGTAGGTCATCTATGCAAGAACATTATAGGTACTTAGGTATACCGAAAAAATCTAAGAAATACTTATGATGTACAAGTACTGCGGCCTGAGCAAGGGCGTATATAGAAGGATAGGATCCTAGGGTTCTGCACTCCCCTATTTTGCCTTAATTGAAAGATTAATATTTAAAAATAAAGTGTATTTATTGGCCACGGTGGAATGGGGGTATCAGAAGAGACGTTAGAGAAGATGTAACATTATGATAGAGTTATCTATGCTCTTGGTTCTGGCTAATATATTTGAGCATGAGAATGATGAACAGCTTATCTAGTCAACATAGTCTAACTTCTTGTCGTTAACATAGGTACCTATTTTTTCACCGATTATATTTTCACCGACAGACATTTCACCAAAGGGAATTCAGCCAGCGGACAATTCACCGATTAGTACTTTCACCCAGTGATTCGGTATTTCATCGACCAAATATTCACCAATAGGTTTTTTCACCGATTGCCTTATCTTTTGTATGATATGATCTACTGTGTATTTGACAAAACATACATTCCTTCTCTATTTTTAAACTTCAGTTAGGTACTTTTTATTTATCATTTAATTATATCAAAAAAATTAGAGTAAAAAAACGTAGTGGAAAAAAACATAGAGAAAAAAACGGAAAGAATAAAAAAAGATAGGTAAAGGGAAAAAGGTACCTATAGGTAAATAAAAATATAGTCAAAATGAAACGTAGACAAAAATGAATGCAATTAAAAGGAAACGTAGAGGAAAATAAAATCTCTATAGCAGCAATAATTTGCTAGAAAACCCAATTTGCCAGTTTTCATTCATAATTCAAACAAATTTGAATTTATATTAATTGGGCCTGATTTTTGATATTTTTACTAAATGAACATTTTCTCTGAATGTTTTTCAACACAAAAAGTCGTTTATCTCACTTTAGAAAAATTATTTTGTAAGAAAAATCTTCTTGACTGTTTTTGTAGAATACTATTTAGGCGATAAAATAATGAAAATATGAAAATCCGTCCGGCAAATTCTCAGAAAAAAAAACATAGATAGGTACTTACCTAAAGATGAAACAAATTAAAATTTGTGTATTGATTGACATATTAATCGTGTATATTGTGTAAACTTCGAAATTAATAAAAATAGTTTTAGTGCATTGGTCAACACCATGCTCTTTGCTTTAGGGATCTAGTGTTAGAATCTCGGTGGCGGTCATGGTTTAAAAACAATTCTTTTTATTTGGCTGATATGTTGGAATTTTGACTATATTATTCACTGAAATGATGAATTTTTTGAAACCAATATAAATTAATGAAAAGTATAACGAATATTATAGTACGTCGTTGAAAAGAGGAGACTTCGGAGAATCCAGAAATTAAAACTCTTGCGCAGCAAGCTTCGCAAGAAAAAGTAGATTTTCTTTGTTTAAAAATCACTTCTATCACCAATATTCTTTTAATAAAGTAATATGTATTTATAATATTTATATTTTTTGCAAAAAATTATCAATATTCCACAAATACGATGCATGCGATAAAATATACTGATTAAGTATCACGTTTTATAAATATTTTATTATTGTGTCAAAAATCATTATTTTTTTTTGTGAAATGAAAAATTATTCTAAGTTCTAAGTAGCACGATTTCAAATACCACACTTTCAAACCTGCTAAATATGACCATAATGGTTGAGATAGTTCTAACAAAATCGAAGTTCATGGGAAGATTTTAAAATATTAGGAAGGGCTTAGTCAACGGTTTCAACTACAAAATTTATCTTAAAAGAAAAATAATTTTTATATTATCGAATAAAATTGTAACTCTTTAGGCTGATGAAGGTGAACCTACTTAAAAATCTCTGTTGTCTACATGCTGGTTACATAATTATGAGCAGAGATTTTAGTGTCCATCTTCAAATCTAGAGTAGGGAAGTTGGTAGGGAGTGGGAAGAAATTGACCTTTTGCTAAGGTCGTGTTGTTTTTTAGGTTAAAACGAGTGTTTTTCTTCATGAAGCTTGGAAAATAAATTTTTTAAAACTATTATCAGAAGGTTAAAAAAAAATAAAATTACAATGAATAGTTAATAAGTTGGGAAAAAATTGACCAATTAAAACAAAAATGAATAGATCTGGTTCTTGTATAAGAGGTACTGGTTGCACCAAATTTCGTGACTATTGAAAGAGAATTGGAACTTTTATTGAGATAACATGAAAAATTAGCCCCTCCAACAGTCCCAAGGAATAAACCTAAATACCTACCAATATGAACCAAATTTGAAATCATATTAGATATAATTTGAACAACGGGAGGAGCTAAATCTTGATTAGGACTTGGACTTGAATTTGCTTGATTTTCTACCAGACCATCATTACTAGCAACGTTAGTAGATAGAGAATAATCTTGATTTTCAACTTGAGCTAAATTTTCATCAGGAAAATCTAATTCTTGGTTACTAAATTCTTGAATAGTTTCTTGACGTTCATTAATTGCATCCCTAAATATTTTACTTTTGTCAAATTTGACATTACAAGAAACGTTAGTCTTTTTAGTAGCAGGATTATATAAAATATAACCTGTTTTAGTGTACCCTACTAAATATTGTTTTGTACTAACTACATCAAATTTTTGACCAGTGGGTTGATTTTCTTGAAGTACATAAGCCAAACAGCCAAAAACATGAATACTTGATAAATCAGGCTTATTAACGTAAAACATTTCATAGGGAGTCGTGAAATTTAGTACTCTGTGTGGTGACCTATTATATAAATATTCGGTAGCATCAGCAGCTAAGCCCCAAAATGAAGTGGGAAATCCACTCTCTTGAATTAATGAACGAATCTTGACTTCAATAGTTCGATTAGCCCTCTCAGCAGTACCATTATGCTCACTAGTATAAGAATCATAGGTTTCTCTCTCAATTCCTAATTCTTCAATTAATTGATCTATGGCCTGATTAACAAATTCAGAACCATTATCACAACAAAAAGTTTTACATTGACTTTCTTGAGGGAATTGAGCCTTAATTCTCTTGACATACATCTTAAAAAACCTAGTCACATCATACTTTTTCTTGAGTGCAAAAATACTAATATAACGAGTATAATCATCTAAAAATACTAGTAAATAAATGTTTTTCTTGACAAAGGTAAGGGGAGAGATAGGGCCAATCACATCAGCGTGAGTTAATTCACCTGGTCTTGAAGCTCATTCACGATCTTTGTCGAAACGTTTACGAGCCATTTTTGTTTGATTACAAAATTGACAATCTTGAAATGTGTCTGGACAAATTATGTTCGGAACACCAATAGCAACAGAACGAAGACGATATAAATTTGGAGAAGAAATATGTCCCATCCTACAATGCCAAATATTCCCTTCATTCACCAGTTTTGTTCTTTGTTCGTCACTTATCATTTTCTTGACTTTTCAGTTTTTCCTTTTACCAGTTTTTGTACGATAAACTGGTAAAGAATTCGAATTATTCTTAACATTGCTTGAATTCTCTTGACTTGATACCCCCTTCGAATCCTGCACAATTTTATCAGAATTTGCAGAATCGATGTTACTTGATTTATTTTATTGACTTTTACTTAACTCCATTTTATCAAACTCATTGATCCAGGAGTCATCAACATCTGAACCATCAGTAGCAACATTAGACCCATTACTATCAGACTTTTTGTTACCATAGACAACTTACTTGATTTGGGGGACTTGACTTGACTTTTATTACCTAGACCACTTTGATCAGCAATTTCTGACAAACTCAGATCATTAGTATCCTCAGATAATAAAATTGATTTACCTTTAAATATTCTTGATAAAGCCTTTTTGTAGTTCTTGATATTTTTATTCATACTTGATGGGACAAATTGATATCTATCTTGACTTGATATTATCTTGATAAGCGGTTTATTCAACCCAACCTCTTCTTGTCTGTGAAATGTAACTTGATTAGACTCGAAGAGTAACTTGATGTTTTTGTCATTAACAAAGTGGTTAACACTAATAAGCCCATTTGCTAGACTGGGAACTACTAAGACTTCTTTTAAAACAAAGGTAAATATTCTTGACGACGATTTGTGATTTAGGGTAAATAATACAATACCCTCACCCATAGCTTTTAAAACACTATCTTTACCAGCTTGTCCCAAAGTTTTCTCTTTCGAAAAAGCTCTATAGTTTAAAACTTGGTGAATATGAACTACAGCATTATTTGTGGCCCCACTATCAATCACAAAGATGTCAGTGTCTTGATTTACTGAATCTTAATTATTAATTACATTTAAATTAATTAAATGTAACTCACTTGAAATACTATTAGGATCCGGTTGCAGCACAGGACAATTTCGAGCTTTGTGACCTGGTTTCTGGCACCGGTAGTAAACTTTCTTATTGTCGTTAAAATATTTATTACCGGACTTTCCTATCTTGATTCTCCTTCTTGACATCTTGATTTTGTTTCACGGGTATAGAAGGAGTTGTCTTGACACTTGATTTGTCACTTGATTTGTTGAGAGTCTTATAATTAATATTACTTGACGAAGAACTTGATGTTGGAGTAGGTGATTTACTTGACAGAGGTGTCGAGGGAGTCGATGCTGCTTTATGTGCATATTCTTGACATTTTGGAGTACTCTCCGCCGGTTTAGCAGACGTCGACTTCTTTCTTTCTACATAATCCAATGGGGATGTTTGTAGCATTTCCTCAGACAAGTCTTCACCTGCTCGAGCACATAACATATCGATTACCACCTCAAACGAAGGATTTAATTTTTGAATCAACTTGATAAGCCAAAATGAGGGTGGAAACACTTGACCAAATTCCATGAAACTTCGTTGAGCGGCATCGAATTTGGACAAAAACAAAATTAATTTGGTATTGTCTATGTACTTGAGTTCGTCAAGACGGTTCATGACAGCAATCATGTCTGGAATTGTCTTGCTATCATACTGCCTTTTTAGTTCTTGATAAATTTTGCAGGCTGATTCAATATGAAAAATTAGCATCTTGATAGGTTGTGCTACATTCATTCGAATCAGGTTCTGCACTTGAGTGTCGACACCTCGGCGAATATTCTCTGGAAGATTGAGATGTTCTGCACGAGGATATGCGATCTATTCGATTGCATTTGCCGCCACTAAGTCATTCTTGATGTCCCTCTCCCACATCTTGAAATTTTGTTTACCCTTGAGCTTTTCATTATTTCAGTATGTACGCAAAGGAATCAATGGAACCATTTGAAATTGGCCCATAGTTGGGTAACATTGATACTGGAATGATGTATTCGTAGGAGTATAAATGTTACCCAATAACGTTTGATTGGTATCGCGTATAAACGAACTTGAATCCTGAAAAGCTGTAGGGTAGCTTAACACTTGAGGTGCAGGCATAAAGCCTGATCTTGATTCTTGAAAATTTGGTACTTGACCAAAACTTGACTCTTGAACGACGTTAGTTAGTCCAGGAGGGGGAACAAAATGACTTTTTGGCAACATTTTCAAAAAATCAAGCGCCGCGAGTGCGTTCAAAGCAGAGTCGACAATCATGCTATCGACATTCGACGACGATTTAATTTCTGAAACAACACTTGAATAATTTTTATTAATATTTACTTGACTTGAGTTTGATGACATGGTAGATGGCAATTTACTTGAGCTTGATGTTTCTACTTGACTTGACGAACTACTTGACAGACTTGAAAACAAAGTAGCCGAGATATCTGGACTTAACATACGTAATGGTATTATTTTATCTTGATTGTGATCAATGGATGGAGAAAACAATTGACCTGGTTGAACTTTTTTGACGATCTTTCCAGAATCCGAAAAGGTAACGGTGATGGTTGGTTCAGCTGTAGTAGTCGTAGACATCTTGACTTCATTAGCCATATCGGACAATTCTTGAATGAGCAGTAAATCTTGAATTTACACGATCTTGTCTAACGTATCGGTTGTCACGGTATTAACCACCGGATTAAATGACACCTTCTTGACTTTTGATACCTGCTTCTTTTTTGTAACTGGAAGAACAGGAACTTTATAACATCCTCGATGTGTTTTTGGAGCCATAACCGATTAAAACGACAAACGCAAATTTCTTGAACAACAAACTTGAAAAATTAATTTATCTTGACTTACGGACTTGAAATTTTTTGTAAAATTGTACGAACGTAATACCTGAATGATAACAAAGGGGCAAACATGCGAACACACTTGAACTCTGTTATCACTTTATATTTAATTCTGGTACCAATTACGAACAACTGAATTCGGATTAAATACAGTGTCACTTGATTAAATCATAAAATAAACTTGAAAAACAGGAGAAATTAAACTTAATTTATTGAAATAAGAAAGAAACCTATCTAACATATATTCGCCATATTGAATACAAGTGAGTGAGCGTCACCTCTTGACCAGAAAACAGAAAGTGATAGAAAGACACAGATAAAAATGACGAGAACTTGACTGTAGTAGATCTTGATTCCAGTAGTACCAACTACTGGTATCTAACACGAGTTCTTTTTGGTCCTCGTTCTATATACCTCACATCAATGTGTAAATTAGAAATGGGAATTTTAGTTCATTTTGCGGATTTAGTTCATTGAGTCTGCTTCACCAAAGTGAACTAGTTCACTGAATTAGTTCAATTAGATCAGTAGTTCAGCAAATTTTTCAACTCGATCACTTCAATCAGCTGATTCATGATTGAATCATATCATTTAAATCAACTGATTTATTATATGATATTATGATCGACTCGTATTCATAAATTCATGCTAGGGTATTGGTTAATTGTTTGACTCACTCATCAATTGCTACTTACTTCAACTTCAGTTTGATCAACGGATCGAGTAAAGTAGACTGATAAGTGTTGTTCCGCACTCCACCTACACTCACTCACTAACACTTAGCGCAACTACTCTCGATAACGCGTACTAACAATATTTAGGTTGTGCGAACAAACACGACTTTTTTCATTCGCTCACCCGAGAACGCTGAAACTCATTTCCCACTCAAACTTTAATCTCGTAATGGAGGGAGATCATTCATCTTCCTCAAACTTGTAATTTGTACTTTAGATCATTGCATTATAGCATCTCTAACTAACTTGTTTCTTTCCTTGGATTTCAACCTCACTTCATGGTAGGCACAGCTGCGATTCCTGAACAGTTAGTACAGAGTGATACTTAATCTTTCATTTTAATTTTTTTGCTATAGTATCCAAAAGTTTAAGGAACTATAAGCTTTTATTTTCGTTAAAAGTTAATTTTTTTTACGAAGTATATTTTAATTTATGAGTCGTTAACTCAGTGAATTTTTTTTTTTCGTTTAATTTTTCGAAAAGTTCATTGAAAATTATTCGAGGTTAAATTGAATTACATTGGCGCCAAAATAGTTTAACGCCATTTTAATCATCTTCCGAAAAATACTGGATCGTCTTTTTGTGGTAAGGTGAAACAAAAAGGATTTTCCCCGTGGGATTGCAGATTACTTCGGAACTGGATCGTTTGTTACAGCAAGGTGAATCATCAAAAAGTTCAAAAATCAGAGATTTCTGTTACGTCGAACTCAATTATCGTGATTTTCGAACGCCATCATCTGCTAAAAATCATCATCGAAATTTCGTCGATCAAGTGCTGCTGATTCAACCAATTTGTATGCTGCCAAGACTGAAATTCTCCAAAGACGACCTGAGATTGATCCAATTACTGACTCAAGGGAAAACGCCAATTACTCACGAACTCAACTGGGAAATATTCAACGGAATTCCGCAGATTACGGGTAATGTAATTTTCGATACTTTCATGTTATATATTTCATTTACTATTGCGGAAAACGATGGGATATATTCAGTGATTTTGTGGGAGATTGAGCAAAATTAGTAATATTAAAAAAATATTTTTCCTTGAGAATTTTCTTTTTTACCTTCAATTCCAAAACGCTTAATTTCAAGAACCCCCTTTAGTTCGGTAAAAATCAAGTGAAATTTCACAGGACGATTAAGCTTAAAAATAAGTTCGAATAAAGCAGGTTACAAATGATAAGGTTTTGGAAACAAATTGCTAATTGCACATCAAACTGTGAAGGAACAATAAAAATTAAAGAAAAAGATTATAAAAAATTATTAAATATTTTTGAAAACGAAAAAATAACAGAAGTAAGAATTAATTTAATTGAATTTCCATTCTGGAAAACATTTTTGGGAGAAATAGTTTTAGAAACCTTCTCAGTAAATGTTAGTGGAATAATTCATTATAAAAGAGGTATCGAAGTCGCAAAATTCATAGAAATTTCAAAAAATATTTTCAGTATTCAAGCTTTGGACTCGATAGAATCTTTCAGAATTTTTCTTGAAAATTTTGAAAGAGAAAATCCTCTTTAAAAATACGTAAAATTACGAAAATTAAAAAAATATAATATAATATTAATAAGAAAAATACTTTCATATTTGAACATATTTCATGTTCTAACAACTTATTGTCACAAAAGAAAAAATCCTTTGTCATATTGGACAAGTTTACCTGTGAACTTTCATGTCACAAAATTCTTTTGTTCAAAATACTAGTGCATAAACTTGAAAATTTATTACAATAAAATAAGATAGATAGCTTTCAAAAATAATCTTCAATAGATCCTTTTGTTATACACACTTACAAAGATTCAAAATTAAACAAGATTTCTTCAAGTTTATTTTTGAAATATATTCTTAGTTGGAATATTTTTTTTTCTCTTCTTTCATATTTTATAATACAAACATTTACACAAAAAATATTACGGAAGTTAATAATTTAAATAAAAAATAAATATTTTTTTTCCAAAAATAAAATAACATTTTTTTTTGCAATTAATTTTTTTTGAAAATAAATTTTATTATTTCTTTTCAAAATTGAGTTGTCGGAACTAAGTACATTACCAAGTACTCCAGAAAGTATGAATACGGCAAGTGAAAGAACCACTACCCCATCCCCTCAAGGAGGATCAGGCTCTGGGAGTACACACCCTTAAGTACATTATGTTATGCCAGCTGATGAAACCATATGTCCGATACAAGGTCCAAGTGGGAAAATATTTGATGGTCAATATTACTTGGACTGGAAACGTATGATCATAGCTTTAATAAGGGGTTTGGGATATTGGGATGTTTTTGGCCCACACCATGAACTAAAAATTTATATCCAAAATATGGATAATTTACAATACAGACCATCTTCGAACTCTGCTAAAGCATATTTTAAAAAACAAGAATGTGCAAAAGCATTTATCATGGAACGAATGACATATAATGTATCAAAACAAATTAAGGAAAGTAAAACAGTAGATCAAATTTTTGAAAAATTAGATATAACTTATGGTTCCAAAACCAAAATATAATAAAGAAGAAAGATGTTTCATATGTAACCAAACAGGACATTACAAAAATAAATACCCTAATTATAAACCCGAAAAAAAAAACAAAATAAAGAAAAACCAAAAAATAAAGACAAAAAAGAAGAAAGACCAATAAAATTATCATATATGGTCAAAAAATACAACAACAATGAAGACTGGCTTTTAAAAAAATTAATTAAAGATAATACAAAAAATGAAAATTATATACAACTTAAAAAAAATGTTACTTGATGGGGGGGGGGGCGGAAGTCCATCTCACATCAAATATAGAAAAATTAATTAATGTAACCAAATTTAAAATTCCAGTAAAATTACAATGTGCACTTAAAGACACGTATTTATATGCTACACATATGGGAAACATGAGAATATTAGTAGAAAATGAAAATAAAATTCAAACAGCAATTGAATTATTAAAAGTCCATTATGTACCAGATCTGTCATTAGATATTATGTCTGGAATTAAAGTGACAGAATCTGGAATATTACATATGGACCAGGGGAAAGAAAAAATACAAACATATTTCATAGAAACTGGAGACATTCTATTTACATCTTATAAAATTGATGGTGTCTTTCAAGTAAATTATGATTACATAAATATACCGAAAAAATGTATGCCCGTCACTCAAAATCAAGATGATGATGAATGGGATTCCTTTTCTGTCGAATTAGAAATAGAAGAAGAGGAAGAAGAACCCATTAATAATAATAATAATTTAGAAGAAAGTAATGAAAATAATAATACTACAACAGAAAATAATAATAATGAAGATAATAATAATAAAATAAAAAAAATAAATAATATTTCTGATAATTCATTAGAAATAATTCAAAATAACACAAATAATCATAAAAAAATGATTTGGCATAGACGACTAGGCCATTTAAATGGAAAATACATAAGATATTTACATAAAGTCACAATAGGAATCCCAAAAACAATTAATTTTAAATATGATGATTTCATAAATTGTGAAATTTGCAAAATAGCAAATAGCCAATGTCTGGGCCATAATAATGTTAGAAATAAACCCCAAAGGAGACTAGAAATTATATCTTTCGATATTATGGGACCATTCACACCCACAATAGCTAACCAGAAATATATATTAACATTCATTGACAATTATACCAAATACACCTTCGTAATACCAATATCAAATAAAAGTCAAGTATTTACAGAATTTAAAAATATTTTTCTCTCAATGAAAAACAAATTCCCTGAAACCCCAATAAGTCAAATAAGATGCGATAATGCAAAGGAATATACGGATCAAAAATTAGTAAAATTTTGTGAAGAAAATGGAGTACAAATAGAAAATGTAGTTCCTTACTCGCCAGAACTAAATGGAATTGCTGAATATCAAAATCAAACGTTGATGAAAAGAGTAAGAAGTTTACTAATTGACGATTATCTAGATATTAAGTATTGGGCACATGCAATAGCTACAGCTGCATATTTAATAAATAGATCACCAACAAGAGTAAATTCAGAATACAAAACTCCATACGAAATTTTTTTTGGCAAAAAACCTAATCTGGATAATTTAAAAATTTTTGGATCATTAGTTTATAGACATATTCCACTCGAGGTCCGACAGCAGAATGCGACTAAATCAAAAAATAAACATGAACAAAGAATAGACCCAAAACTTGCACCAAGAGGGGAAAAGGGAATACTCATGGGATATACCACTACAGGATATTGCATTAGAGATCCCTTCTCAAATAAATTTAATATATCTTGTGATGCTAAATTTGACGAAAATAAAAATATATCAAACTTAAAAAATTGTGAACAAGAACTGGTACTCAAACCAGTAAATTTTGTAAAATATTTAGTCAACATAAATACTTTCAATATTACAAAAACTATAGATAATAAGTGGATTGAAGACTGTATACCAACATGCTATAGGGATGTTAAAAACAACCCATTTAGAAAAGAATGGATGAAAGCTATTGAGGATGAATTTATTTCCCTAGGGGAAATGGATGTCTGTGAAGAGATAGATTATGACGAATCTTTAAAAACAATAGATACAAGATGGGGTTTTGTAACAAAACCAAACGATGAAGGATACCACCAACCAAAAGCAAGATTAGTTGCTAGGGGCTTCAAGGATAGAACCAAATATGAGTTAGGACAAGTATTCGCCGCTGTTATTCCAATTTGGTTAGTAAGATGGTTCCTATCGATAGTCAATAAATATGATCTAGAAATGGTTCAATACGATGTAAAAACAGCGTATCTAAATTCCCCTGCAATAGTCCCTATATACTTAAAGCCCCCGGAAGGTTTATTAATGGAAAGTAATAAATTATTGAGACTTATAAAATCTATTTATGGCCTAAAAACATCGTCTAAATCATGGTATAATTTAATAAATGAATATATTTTAAAAATGAATTTTGAAAGATCCAAAACAGATAAATGTTTATACTTTAAAAAATCAAATGAAAAAATAATTTTTATGATCACATACGTTGATGATATATTAATAGCATCAAAGACTCCCGAATGGATTAAAAATGTAAATGATTCCTTTAAAAAAAGATTTACCATGAAAATAATTAATAACCCAAGATTTTATTTAGGATTTGAGATCATAAGAGATAGGAAAGAAAATACAATAAGGTAATAAAGTCAAGATATATAGAAAAAATATTAAAAAAATATAATCAAAACGAATCAAATTTCATAAACACACCCATAGAAACATCCCTAAAAATTGAAGAAGATGAAAACTGCACAGACGATACTGAATATCGTTCAATGATTGGAGCCCTGTTATATCTGGCTAGAATAACAAGACCCGATATTTCATTTGCAGTAAATTTTTTCTCGAGATTTCAAACAAAATCAAACTCCAAATTAAAAAATCATGTGAGACGAATATTTAAATATGTGAACACGACAAAAGAATTTTCAATTAAATTCACATCAGATAGTAAAGGCATACACTCTTTCGTAGATGCATCTTATGCCCCAGATGTAAAAGATCACAAAATAAAAATATCGAATTTAAATTTAGGAAAATCTATATCAGGATTTTTAATATATTTAAATGGGGATTTAATAAATTGGAACGTAAGAAGACAAACGATCGTAGCTACAAGCTCAACTGCTGCTGAAATAATTGCAGTATTTGATGCTTTGGACGATATACAAGTTACATTCCTTTTACAAAAAGAAATATTTGAGGAAAATGACCCCGTAAGAATATTTGAAGACAATATATCAGACCTCAGAATAATGTCTAGAGGAGCTCAAAAACGAGCAAGGGCCTTAATGATAAAATGTTATGCCATTACACAATTGGTAGAAGATAAAGAAATTGAATTCAAAACTGTTGGTACGAATTCACAATTAGCTGACATGCTAACTAAAAGTCTTGACAAACAAAAATTCAGAAACTTAGTCGACAAAATATTAACAACATCAAATCTCTCACAATAAAATTCATCAAATTCATAATAATTATATGGGGAAATCGTTTATTTTAAAAGGTGAAGGATTACAAACATTCGAAGTCAATAATATGTCAATTCGCAAGTCACTGAATATAGTAATCTTTTTTTTTCAGCATGGTACATGAAAATATAACGTTCGAGAAAAAGAAAAGAAAAAAATCACATGTTCAAACAAAATTAATAATATATTATATTCTTTAGGCCAAAAAATACTTGTTGAAACAAAATTTATTTTCGTGTAGGTATTCATTGTCATCTCTGCAAATTCAACTTTCGAATGAACAGAGATTTGAATACAAATCATCGACATGATTTCACACGTTTAGTTGATATTAGCTTATCACATTTCGGAACACCCTTATTCAACAAGTACTAAACAAAATTGAACAAAACTTTTCTCGAACAGCATGAAAGATCGAAAAAATATCCGAATCGAAATCCATTACCACAATACAATATGTCGATAAATAATTTCGAAAATACATCGAAATATATGTTATTGAAGTGAAAAGCTTTAATCTCAGACCTATCTGATGATTACGTTTTCTTGGCCAAGGATGCGAATTAGTTTTTCGAACGAACTTTGAAGAAAACGAATTAACGAACAAAATTATATAACATGAACAAGAATTTGTTTTATTTCACAAACTTCAACAACATATAACAATATAAAATATTATTCAACAAAATGAAGTATTGGACTTTAACTGAGATCGTAACAAAACGGAATAAAAAAGCAAGAAATTAATATGAGTAATCTCCTTCTAGTTTTGTTTGATTAAAAGTGGGAAAAGAATGATTCAGTGTTACCGTGTAGTTAGGTGACAATGTGAGCGAGGTTGCATGACTACCACCCACAACACCCCTATAGTCTTGCATCCAAAGATTGCATCGAGACTAAGTTCCCATTTTCTAGCATGCCCTATCTAGTTTTATTTATATATTTGTGTTTTTGAAAATAAATGGTAAATATTTATTACTAAAAGAA
>WOFM01000570.1:28162-119487 GCA_011428145.1 Ericerus pela | reverse complement strand
ACAAAATTTATTTTCGTGTAGGTATTCATTGTCATCTCTGCAAATTCAACTTTTGAATGAACAGAGATTTGAATACAAATCATCGACATGATTTCACACGTTTAGTTGATATTAGTTTATCACATTTCGGAACACCCTTATTCAACAAGTACTAAACAAAATTGAACAAAACTTTTCTCGAACAGCATGAAAGATCGAAAAATATCCGAATCGAAATCCATTACCACAATATAATATGTCGATAAATAATTTCGAAAATACATCGAAATATATGTTATTGAAGTGAAAAGCTTTAATCTCAGACCTATCTGATGATTACGTTTCTTGGCCAAGGATGCGAATTAGTTTTTCGAACGAACTTTGAAGAAAACGAATTAACGAACAAAATTATATAACATGAACAAGAATTTGTTTTATTTCACAAACTTCAACAACATAATAACAATATAAAATTATTTCAACAAAATGAAGTATAGGACTTTAACTGAGATCGTAACAAAACGGAATAAAAAAGCAAGAAATTAATATGAGTAATCTCCTTCTAGTTTTGTTTGATTAAAAGTGGGAAAAGAATGATTCAGTGTTACCGTGTAGTTAGGTGACAATGTGAGCGAGGTTGCATGACTACCACCACAACACCCCCTATAGTCTTGCATCCAAAGATTGCATCGAGACTAAGTTCCCATTTTTTAGCATGCCCTATCTAGTTTTATTTATATATTTGTGTTTTTGAAAATAAATGGTAAATATTTATTACTAAAAGAAAACATGATATCTCCCTGTTTTCATATTCCTCAAGGACGTTTGTTAGTTATTATTGAGATTACTTAAATTATTACAATAAAAATAAAAATAAATAACAATGTAAAATAGGAAGTGTGTAAAACAAATAAAATAAGTCTTCGATTTTTCATCACACAAATGGATGATCATTGAATACAATGAAATGTGTATTCCCTTTTCATCTGAATTAAACTTTAAAACGTAATTTCTGGTATTTTTAACATATTTAAATACTCTTCTTGCATAATTTTTAATTTGCTCATTTGAGCATGTTTGATATCTTGATAGAAAATTTACGGCAAATAAAATGTCAGGTCTTGTTGCAAGATATAGGAGTGCCTTAATCAAAGACCTAAATTCGGTATCGTCTTGGCCATTTTCAGGTTTGGAAATTTTTAAGTTTGTCTCCATCGGAGTATAATGTGGTTTGGACTTATTTAAATTAAATTTTTTTAATATTTTGTCAATATATTCTGAGTGATTTAATGAAATGGTTTTCTTATTTAAATCCCTATTTATTTAAAAACCCACAAAGAATTTTGGATTTTCGGTTATTTTTAAAGTGAATGAGTTTTGAAGTTTTTGTGTTATTTCATCGAGCATCTGATCAGAGTTGGATGCCACGAGAATATCATCTACATAAATAATAAAGAATAAATAATTTCCTTTCTCGTTATTTTTGTAATATAAACATCGATCAATTTTTGATTGTGCTAAACCTATTTCTTTACAAGTACCATCTAATAAGTCAAACCAACTTCTTGACGAAGTTTTTAGACCATAAATTGATTTATTTAATTTTAGAAGATGTTTTTCTTTATTTGCAGGACAACCTTCCAGAATTCTAATGTATACAGGTTTGATGATGGGCGAGTTCAAAAAAGCTGTTTTTACATCAAATTGATGGAGTTTCAAATCATATTTGTTAGCAGTGGACAACAACCACCTTATTAACCAAATAGGAATTACAGGTGCAAAAGTTTGATTTAAATTATATTCATTTCTATCTTTAAAGCCATGAGCAACTAATCTTGCTTTGGCTTTCATGTCACCATTTTCATCATTTTTACAAGTGAAGATCCGTCTTGCATCTACTATGCTTACATCATTTTCTTTTGGTACAATTTTCCAGACGTTCAATTCATCCGTAGATTCAAATTCGTCTTTTAAGGCTTCCAACCATTCATTTTTAAAGGGATTGTTTTTTATATCATGGAAATTTTTGGGTATATGATCCTCTAAAAAATAAATTTTATTTTGGCTTATTACATTTACTATTAAATTTTCGTTTTCTGTAAGATTAAGATTTTCGACATATTCTGCTGGTTTAACGATTAATTTTTCTTTTTTAAGATGCATAATATTTTTTTCTTCATCAAATTTTACATCACAAGCATTATGTGTGTCAGTTGTGTAAAGGTTTCTTAAAGCATATCCCATATTAGTGTACCCAACTAATAAATTTTTTTCGGTACGAGGAGCTAATTTAGGGTCAATTTTTTTTATTTTTCTTTTAAAGGCTTTTGTTGCTGTTTGTTTGCAAACTTCCACAGGGATGTGACGATAAGCAACACATCCAAATACTTTTAAATTTTGGATATTGGGTTTTCTTCTGAAAAAAAGTTCGTAAGGAGTTTTATTTCCCTCATTAGCCCTAGTTGGCGATCTATTGATTATATATGTGGCTGTTGGAACAGCATATGACCAAAATTGAATTTCTAATCTACTTTCTATTAACATAGTTCTAACCCTTTTCATTATTGTTTGATTTTGGCGTTCTGCCATGCCATTTAGTTCTGGTGAATAGGGTATGACTTGGTCTAATTCTATACCTTCATCTTCACAGAATTTTCTTAATCTAGTGTCTAAATATTCTTTTGCATTGTCAGTTCTTAATACTGCTATTGGTTCATCAGAAAATTTGTTTTTCATCAATTATTGGTACTACAAAGGTATATTTTGAAAAATGGTCTATAAAGGTCAGAACGTATTTCTGCCCCCATATAGCTGTTGTGAAAGGACCCATGATATCTGATGATATTATTTCCAATTTTCTGTTAGGCCTATTTTTTTTTATTGTGGCTGAGTCTTTGTGAATTTGCAAGTTTGCAAATTTCACAATTTAAAAAATCCGTATTATTAAATTTTAAGTTTGTTGGTATCCCTACTTGCATTTTTTGCAAAATTTTTAGATATCTTCCATTAATATGAGCTAATCTACTATGCCAAAGGTATTTTTTTCGATCAGAATTTTCATTATTTTTAGAAAAATTATTAATTTCAATTTCATTATTATTGATTTCAGGAGGTTCATTGGAGTTTTGATTATCAATATTTTCATTATGATCATAATCATTAAGTATTTTGGGAATTTCATTGGGATTTGAGTCATTTTGCCTATCAGTTGGATAATGTGAAGGTTCAGCCTCTTGGCTAGTATGGATGTTTGTTTGATTTTGGATATTTACTAGGGTATCTTTTGTTTTATCGTTATTTTGAGATGATTTTTTATTATCATCTTCTACTATTTCTTCACTAATTTCATATTCATCCCATTCATTTTTTGAATCGACTATTTCTTCCTCAATTTTGTAATTATCCCATTCATCCCCTTCATATTCCACGATTGGCATTGCCTTTTCTTTTTCCTCAATTATTTCATATTTGACATAAAAGACTCCACATTCTTTTTTTGCTGTTAAAATTATTTCTCCTGACTCAATTTCATAAATATCTGCTTCAAACTGTTTCTGATTGATACCATAATTTCCATTTTCTGTTATTTTTATTCCAGACATTATGTCTAGTGCCAATTCTGGAACGTAAAAGACTTCACTCAATTTGATTTCTATTTGATTGCCATAACGATTTTCCACTACAATTACTAATTCACCTACGTGAGTTGCCTCAAGATAATTTTCTTTTATTGCTACTAAAAATTGCCTTGGTTTTTTTAGTTTTTTTATATTTCTTAATTTTTTTGGGTCAGATGTAATGTTTACTTCAGCTCCACTATCTAATAATAATTTTTTTTTTAGATATAATTTATTTTGTTTTTTAATTACCATATTTAAGAGTTTGGGTTCTTTTTTATTTCCTTCATTATTTTTTTATTTTGATTGGGGTTTCTGTTATTTGTAATTTTAGCTATTTTTGGGCAATCTTTTTGTAAATGTCCTCTTTCATTACATTCAAAACATTTTAAATTTGTTTTAACTTCTTCTTCATTATTATTTTGTCTATTATTACTGTAATTCTGGGGTCTATTATTCCCATAATTTTTGTAATTATTTCCACGATACTTGTTATTATTATATCCATTAGTATTGCCATTAGATCTGTTATATGGACGATAAGTACCTCTATTATTTCAAAAAGGACCATAATTATTACGTCTTTGCCCATTAAAATTAGAATTTGAACTATTATTAAAGTTTCTTCCCTTATTATTTCTAAATCCATTATAATTATTACGAGAATTATTGTTATTATATCCCCTATTAAAGTTTCTTCTAGCTAGAAAATTTTGTCTATTATTGCCTCTATAATTTTGGCCATTATCATTATGATTTACATTAAAATTTCCGAAGTTTTTTAAAAAATCTGTTTCATTTTTACTTTCATAATCTTCTATAATTAATCTTTTCAATTTTTCTATGGTTTTCTGCTCCTGAGGTAAAACATTAAAAATTGATTTTGGAATAGCTTGATCATGACATAGACCACTGTAAAATTGATTTAATTCTTGTTGGGGTGCTATTGTCATTCCTGAATCTCTTACTTCTTGTTAATTCTTCAAATCTTTGAATATATACATTTATATTGCCTCCAGGTTTACATTTAAAAGCAACCCATTTACTGTAGTATTGACTAGCTACCTCAGTAATTTTTCTATAAACAGAATCTAATTTGTCAAAAATTTGATCTACTGTTTTCAAACTACAAATTTGTATTGCTATTTGGGGAGATACTTTATTTAAAATGAAATGTTTTGCATTATCTTGCATTACACAGAAGGACCTATGTTCAAGTGGTGGATTATATATATCTTTTTCACAATTTTCAATGTAATAATTTCGAGATGCATGATTTTTTTGCCAGACACTATAATATTCTGCACCATTTATAGCATATTTTATTTTTTGACGCCATTGTTGATAAAATCTCCTATCAAAAATTTTAGTTTCAGCAGAGGTAATAGGTTTAATTTTTTCTTTTTCTTTTTGAGAAGGCATATTGTCAATATTTTCTATATCACTTTCTAATAGGCTATCTGATTGACTTAGTTTTGTTTGTAAATCCTTACTATCTTGATTACTACTCACAAAAAGTTCTTTTCTCACTGGAGTTTTTTTAGTTTTATCTGAAATTGTACTTTTATTTGGTGATTTAGCTTCAGCTCTAATTGGTTTATTTTTACTTTTATCAGGAGTTTTCGTAGCTTTTGGTGTAGTTGGAGCTAGTGTAAATTTCTCTGATTCTCTTTGACTGGACTTAGTTTTTCTAATTTCAATAATTCCTCTTCTAATACTTATTGCTATTTCAAAACCTTTATTTTCTTTTTGAATTAGATCATCAAGGAATGCTAAATTTTCATTATTTTTATCAAAGGGTAGTTCAATTTGATCCAGTTTACCGTATTTTGGTAACTAAAAAAATGGTAGTTTAAAAAATAATCAATCTAAAATCTGAACATTGAATTTTCCGAAATTATTCCAGGTACTCATTTGTAAATTATAAATTGAAATTGTTCATGGTTATGTTTTATAGAACCAAAAATAAAATTACTATTCTTGTTTCAATTTCAGAATTGTTGAATGCCAATTCCAGTTGCCCTATATGCTAAATATTTGTGCCAACAATTATTAGTTATGCACATAAAACCATCAATTTGTTTAGTTATAGTATAAAAATCCTAAATAAAAATATGATTGTTGTGCTCAACTATTTTTCCTAAAATGTCTAATTTATAAGATTGGTAGTAAATTGTAGAATAGAAACCAATTTGTTTGTCTAAATATTCACCCCAAATTATTTTAAAATCAGTTATTTTTTCCTTTTTTTCAGTTGCTTTTCTTAATCTTTTTAAATCTTTTTTGCTCAAAATAGTTTGACCTTTTTGTAATTGTGAGAATATGCTCCTCATGACCTCGCTCATAGTCGATATATTTAGTTGTAACGTGGTCGCTGCTTGTGACGTCATTCGCTATAGCTGATTGTATATTCGTATTTCAACTGTTAGTTAGTTGATCTCCAAATGTTGTTACGTGAACATAAAATAAAATGAGATCTTAAAAACTGAATCTTTTACTTATTGTGTTGACTTCAAAATTAGTGTTTCTTCAATGGTGTTCGTTTAAAATCATCGCTGGTTGTTCTTATTCGGCTAATGTGAAATCTTTCATATTAGTGATCGTCACTTTCTCACAGGTTATGGGCCCAGTCATCGTACTTGAAGAGGCTGCCATTGTGATGTCTGAACAAAATTGTGCTGCAGAAACTTGCCAAGTAACCGTCATTCAATTTTAAATTCTCTTTGTTTGATCCTGATGTAAACGGTATTCTCAAGCGGTATGTCTAGTTCGTTCCTGTTCATTTTCGTGTAATTTTTTGGCTGTCTGCCTGTGATATTTTTTCGTCGCTGATTTTTGCTGTTTGCTGTGCAACTGTTAACAAAAATGGAACGTGAAATGAAATTGATTCTGGAACCGTTTAACGGAGATAATGGGTGTACTTGGCGATACCGGATGGATCTGCTGCTTCGATAAGAAGGTTTATATAGTATTGTACATAATTCTGTTCCATCGGGTAGGAATCGTACTGAAGAATGGGAAAAGCTGAATTCGAAGGCGATGTTTTACATTGCTAATAATGTTGCTGACAACTTTATCGAGGCGATCCAGACTTACAATACGGCAAAAACGATGTTTCAGGCAATTGTACAGCTTGCTGGAAGGGACAACGACATGACGATGATTGAGCTGAGATCCAAGATGTACTCGATGCGATTCAAGCCTGGTGATAAGCTGAAGGATTACTTGATGAAATTTCGGTCTGTTACTCGACGTTTGGCTGAAATGGGTGAGACAACGTCTGTAAAACAATGTATTTTAACTATGATGAGATCGTTGCCAAGTGATTTCCGTCCGCTGAAAATAATGATGCAGGATGCTGACAATCTATCGTGGGAAGTTGCGATTGGAAAGGTTATTAATTTCCAACGTGAACTGGACCTTGAAAAGATGATAAGAAGCTTGCCTTCCCCTCCTGATGCATCAAATCCAAAACCTTCATCAGGAAGTGTTCCTGGTGAAGAGAATGCTTTTTTCAGTTCGAATTATAATTCACGCGGACGATATCACAATAAATTTAGGGGTAGATCGAATTACCGTAATTTTATAAATCATGGTGGTTTTAGGAATAGTAATGTTAATGATCAGCGTAATCGTAGTCAGTCAAATAATAATAAAGACAACAATTCCAGTAATAATAATTATTCAGGTTTGTCTAGTAATCAGAATTTGAATCAAAATTATAATAATAATATTCGATGTCATTTCTGTAATAAGCAGGGACACATAGCTAGAAATTGTTATACTAAAAATAATAATCGAACTATAAACAAAGGGAATAATAACAGGAATAATAATAATAATAATAGTAATAATAATGGAAATAGTAATTCACAGTCATATAATGTTTTTAATAATAATAATAATGAATGTTCTGAGATTGATTTGACTTTCTTGGTACCTGATCAGGGTCTTATTTCGAAAGTTTCTGCACCACCACAGATTGTTTTTGTGTTAGATTCAGGATGTACCTCACATATTGTGAATGATATTTCATTATTTGCTGAATATATTATGTTGACAAAACCTCAGTCGATAATGGTTGCCAAAAAGGGCGTTGAACTTGTTGTTTCAGCTGTTGGTACTGTGAAATTAAAAACTGAAAATGGAATTAATATCACATTAAAGAATGTTAGATTTGCTAAGGACCTTCCGACCAATCTTCTCTCAGTCAAATGTATGGCAAGAGCTGGATGTAGGTCTGTATTTGAGGAAGAGTCTGTTAATGTAATAAGTAACAAAACTAATAACATAATTATAACCGGGAAAAGTAATTTAACAAATTTATATACAATAACTTTTTATAATAACGTAACGGAATCATGTAATTTGACACAAAATAAAAATAAAAATCCTTTAGAGTTATGGCATAAACGACTTGCACATTTGAATAATAATGATGTCAAGCTGTTGTCTAATAAAGGTCGTATTCCTAATATGTCTGATAATCGAGAAATATTTTGTGAACCCTGTATTATGGGGAAACAACATAAAAAACCTTTCGACAGACATGAACAAAAAACAAAAAGTCCGTTGGAATTAGTCCATACTGATGTCTGTGGTATAATAAATCCAGTGTCGTATAATGACAAGAAATATTTTTTAACGTTCGTTGATGATTATTCGAATTTTTGTTTTGTATATCTGCTGAACAACAAAACTGAGGTATTGTCAAAATTTGTTGAATATCACGAATTGGTTTCTAATAAATTTAATACAAATGTAAAGAGATTACGGTGCGATCGTGGTACCGAATATATAAATTCACAGTTTAAAGCATATTGTGTTGAGAAAGGAATTTCCATAGAACCCACTGTTGGTGGATGTCCTCAGCAAAACGGTAAAGCTGAACGAATGAATCGTACTCTTGGAGAGAGGGCCAGAACTCTCATATATGAAAGCAGCCTGGATAAAATTTACTGGAGTGAGGCTTTATTGTGTGCTGCTTACATTTTAAATCGGTGTCCAACCAATAAAAGTTACATTCCTTATGAAAGATGGCACCGTGAGAAGTATGATTATAAAAAGTTGAGGGTTTTTGGCTGCGATGCTTATATGTTGGATTTCGCTCACAGTTCGGATAAATTTGAGAAAAAGAGTAATAAATTGAAGTTTGTGGGATATTCGCCAGCAGGTTACAAGTTACTGGATGTGACTAAACGTAAAATCCATCTCTCCAGAGATGTTGAGTTCAATGAAGAGTCTATAGGTAAATCAAAATATGATGACTCTGACCCTATAATAAAGGAAGTTGACAAAACGAATGTTGATAGTATTGAAGTGGATGGAGAAACTAATAATATACTAGATTTTGGTGATGTTATAGATTCTTGCTTTTTCATAGCTAATGCTGTTGAAAGTGATTGCCCGTTGACGTTTGAGGAGGCGTTGAGGTCCTCTGAGTCTGATCACTGGAAGAAAGTGATTCAAGATGAAGTTGATGCTTTGACTTCCAATGAAACTTGGAATATGGTCAAACGTCCAACGGATGATCCAACAATCACGTGTAGATGGCTGTTTACTAAAAAGACTGATTCTGCTGGTAATGTTTTGTACAAGGCCAGGTTAGTGGCTCGCGGATTTCAGCAACAAAAAGGTTTTAATTTCACCGAAGTCTATGCTCCAGTTGCCAAACTGTCAACAGTTCGTGCGTTACTTGCCTTGAGTAATAAATTTAAATATTTTATTCATCAAATTGATATTTGTAGTGCCTTTTTAAATGGTAAAATTAAAGACAAAGTTTTCTTAGAAATTCCAGAAGGCATTGAACATAATTTAAAAAAAAATAAAAATGTTTTATTACTAAACCGATCCATATATGGATTAAAACAATCACCTAAGGTGTGGAATACTATGTTCCATGAATTTTTGGTTTCATTAGATTTTAAACCAGGCATAGCTGATGACTGTTTATATATTCATAAACAAGGAAATTCTATAGTTTATTTACTAACTTACGTTGACGATGTTATCATCAGCTCCAATAATAATGATTTAATAATAGACAATAAAAATAAAATTAGCAAAAAATTTAGGTGTAAAGACCTGGGAATGATTAATAAATATTTAGGTTTAAACATAAATTATGATCGTGAGAATGGACTTTTGGAAATAAATCAAAAATCTTTAATTGAGTCTGTTGCCAAACGTTTTGGTGTTTTGGATTGTATCCCCACACATTCTCCGATTGAACCCAAACTACAATTGCATCGTGATTTAAATGGAATAGATCGTAATTTGAATAATCAATATCAGCAATTGTTGGGTTGTCTTATGTATCTTATGTTGGGTTCTCGTCCAGATATCTGCTTTGCGATATCCTACTTCAGTCAATTTCAAAGCACAGCCACACACGAACATTATAAATATTTAATACGAGTTTTAAAATACTTAATAACTACTTCACAATTAAATTTGACTTATAATAGGGATAATAATAATAAATATATAATAGAAATCTACTCTGACGCTGATTGGGCAAATTGCGTCTCTACTCGCAAATCAATTTCTGGTTATTGTGTAAAAGTATTTGGATCTGTGGTTTCCTGGTCTAGTAGGAAGCAACCCACTGTTGCTCTCTCCAGTACTGAGAGTGAGCTTATTGCCTTGTGCGAAGCAACATCCGAAGGACTGTGGATGCAAAATTTAATTAATGACTTTTGGTTTGACCACTCTAAAAGATCCGTGATTTACGAGGACAATCAGAGCTGCCTGGGACTCATAAAGTCAGGTAGATGGAATTCCAAACGATCGAAACACATAGACACTAAGTATAGATTCATATGTTCACACGTTGACAAATCATTTATTTATATGTATATTCCAACGTCCCAACAATTGGGTGACTTGTTTACTAAAGGTCTTCCAAAGCCTGCATTTGTCAATTTTTGTAATGACCTAAATTTAATATAGCTGTTTGTGATTTATATGTTTACCATTTATATGTGTTCTGACAGTCATATTTTTACAATTTTATATATTTTATATTTTTATACGGACTGTGATAATTATCATACACGATTACACGAATACTTTAATATTTTAATACGTTTATAATTATTAAGCTTCACCACGATATATATTAGTTGTTATTTCATTGGACTTTGTTTTGTCCAAATCATATATTCACGATATGTTTTTGTTCATATATGATTTGAGG
Organism: Ericerus pela; assembly: GCA_011428145.1. Classification (NCBI taxonomy): domain Eukaryota; kingdom Metazoa; phylum Arthropoda; class Insecta; order Hemiptera; family Coccidae; genus Ericerus; species Ericerus pela. The sequence continues at coordinate 108,693 of WOFM01000570.1, read as the reverse complement.
AGGCGTGTGAGAATATGCTCCTCATGACCTCGCTCATAGTCGATATATTTAGTCGTAACGTGGTCGCTGCTTGTGACGTCATTCGCTATAGCTGATTGTATATTCGTATTTCAACTGTTAGTTAGTTGATCTCCAAATGTTGTTACGTGAACATAAAATAAAATGAGATCTTAAAAACTGAATCTTTTACTTATTGTGTTGACTTCAAAATTAGTGTTTCTTCAATGGTGTTCGTTTAAAATCATCGCTGGTTGTTGTTCTTATTCGGCTAATGTGAAATCTTTCATATTAGTGATCGTCACTTTCTCACAGTAATATAATTTATTAGTAAGATAAAAATTAAAGTTTCGATAGGATTATTTCAATAAAATCAATTCAGAATTCCAATAAAACGAAAATGGGATTAAATTATCAAATAAAATTTCAAAAATAATAATATAATTTCAAAAAAAATAAATAATTTTGATTTGTTTTAATTAAATTTTGATACTATTCTATGTATATTCAAGAATTAAACGAATATTCTCGAATGTCTTTTGTCACTTTCAGGATTGAAGCAAAAATTTTCAGAAAAATTTAGTAGTAATTTGACATAGTTGGCACAACAGAACAATAGAAAACGACATTAAATGATCATGATACTTTGTTACCTGAATAGAATTACGATTACCGATTACAATGTTGAACAAGTTGTTGCAAATCACTGGAATACTGGCAATTTTCAGCAAAGTTTTGATCTGGTGATGATTTGATTTTGATGATTTTGGGCTGAATTTACTGGTTGAACTTGATGTCCGTTACCATTTTTGCACTTTTAAAGACGTTTTGACATACCAATGACTCCGATGATTACCGTTTTGAACGTTGAACTCAGCTTTAAAAAATTATTTTGCAATTTTTGATGACCAGTTGACCAATAGTTATCGTCATTTATTCGGTGATTTCTTCAGTTTTCAGCACAAAAACAAAACTCGGCGGATGAAGAACTATCCCAGTTCTTTGTAAATTATCCCAATTTACACAATTATTGCTCAAAAAGAATGAAAAAAAAACAATCACAAAGCAATGCTACCATGAAGTGAAAAGCTTTAATCTCAGACCTATCTGATGATTAAGTTTTCTTGGCCGAGGATGCGAATTAGTTTTTCGAATAAACTTTGAAGAAAACGAATTAATGAACGAAATTATATAACATGAAAAAGAATTTGTTTTGTTTCACAAACTTCAACAACATAATAACAATATAAAATTATTTCAACAAAATGAAGTATTGGACTTTAACTGAGATCGTAACGAAACGGAATAAAAAAACAAGAAATTAATATGAGTAATCTCCTTCTAGTTTTGTTTGATTAAAAGTGGGAAAAGAATGATTCAGTGTTACCGTGTTGTTAGGTGACGATGTGAGCGAGGTTGCATGACTACCACCACAACAGTTATAATCTAGTCATCATTAATCATTTATTTAATTTTATGTAATTTATTTTATTTATTTTGTTTGGGAAATGAACATAAATAATTAATAATAATATAATTCAAAATTAATTTTTGTTCTCGCTATAAATCATGTTCGCTTGTTTTGTTGGACTGTCCTGGGCGGGGGGGGGGGGGTTGTTCCGCACACCACCTACACTCACTCACTAAACCTTAGCGCAACTACTCTCGATAACGCGTACTAACAATATTCAGGTTGTGCGAACAAACACGACTTTTTTCATACGCTCACCCGAGAACGCTGAAACTCATTTCCCACTCAAACTTTAATCTCGTAATGGAGGGAGATCGTTCATCTTCCTCAAACTTGTAATTTGTACTTTAGATCATTGCATTATAGTATCTCTAACTAACTTGTTTCTTTCCTTGGATTTCAACCTCACTTCAATAAGAACTAAGAACTATCCAAAAAAAAGAACTTATGAACTAGTTCATTTAGAAGTGAACTAAATGATCAATTAGTTCACTTCTAGAATTCGTTCAAAAGAACTAACTCGTGAACGAACTACCCATCACTAAATCAGCTGGAAAAACTTCCTCCCGCTAGTCGCTTGTGATTAATTTCGGACTTTTCGAATTCCGATAGTCATGTCATATCTCTATATACGAAGTATATTATCATTTATCTATGCATATGTCGTTCCGGGAGTTACTCTTTCGTTAGTGTGATAATTAATTATTTAAATAATTTACGATTGTGAATTGTGATGACCGTGATGTATTAAATTAGTTGGAAATTTGGAATTCGCGATATTTGTGTTTTCTTAAACCCTACGAAATGGAGATTCTGACAAGTCAGTTTGGTCTTCTGATGTGGAAACATTACCATCTTCGAAAATACAAATGGTTCATGACCGGTGTGGAAATTCTTTTACCTATTATTATGGCGTATTTATTATGTTCCAACGGTGGAAAAATTTTAATAGGACCTGCGAAGGATCATAACGATACTATTGGACCAGTATACGATTCTATTAATTACCTGGACGCATTGTCATCTGTGAGGCTGGTGTATGCACCAGCAAACAAATTTACGAATAAAATCATCGAAAAAGTTACCCAGTACACATGTGAGTTATTATAACTACATTTGTTCTGGTTTCAATTCCGGCTTCACAAATTATTTAATTTTTATACAATTTTGATGTCAAATAACGTTAAAAACATTGAAATTTTTAGACATTTAAATTTTTGTTTTTTAGCCATTATTCTCGTTAAAGCAGTTGATGATGAACAAAAACTGGAGAAATTTGTATCTTCGAATAATAATGAATCTTCTGAACACCGATGGATTGGTATTTTCTTTCTCGACACCGACAGTAATATCGATAAACCTTCAAGATTTCATTACAAAATTAGAGATACCAATTCATGGCGAACAGATTCATTGTATTATGAAAGTAGCAACCCTGGCCCTTTCACAGAAGGTAATGTTTTCAGTTATAGTTTTGAAGACGTCTCGTAGACCGTTAGACGGTATCAATCATGTTGCGATTAGTGATAAAAACACGAACACCCGCAGGCTAACGTCCTTTTTAGTGCTCATGTAGATAATGATGACGTAATGATGACCAACAATCTAATTGATTACTTTGATATTAGTTCATTTTATTGTTCATTTTTTCGAAGAAACGAATCATGGGGTCATGTTACAGATCGATTTTGCTCCTTATGCATTTTGCCTTAATTTAAATTTCTGATAGGTATTTTTCCTGTATTAAATTTGACTTGTTGGTATCATTATGTAATAGTGACTCTGTTCTGATTTAGCTTAAATTTGGCTTGTAGACTCGTTTAGTTTGGAGTTTCCAGAAGTGTCATTCGAAAATCAAACCTGACAAACTATGACTAGAGAGAATTTATCATAGTTTGGAAATATGAAATATTCAATTGTATATTACTATTTTCCCATTTCAAGTTTCATCAAAAAACTCAAATCATGTGAATAAGTTTGCAATGATACATATTTGAAAATTCTTAAGTTTAAAAATTGTGTCAAAAAGAGTAATAAAAGTTATATCATGCCAGTTTTGAGAAGAAAAAGAACTCAATAAAAACTGAAGGAATGACCATACAAATCGAAGATAGTGTAGTGAAATATAAGATATTTTTCAAATCAATCTTTTTTGTATTTTTGTTTTCGGGATAATTGAGTATTTTAGTTGTAACTTGTAAAGCAAAAGAGAAAAGAGTATAGCAAGTTCAACTCTGAGTATTAATAGGAGTCCTCTTTCTTCAGTAGTTCGTTCAAAATAATAGTTTCCTCTAAAAAGAGTATGGTCAGGTTATCCTGCGTATAGGTAATGATTCGGAGTATATAATAGATATACCTACAGTATTTATTTCTAATGAATATGTTGAGAAAATGAACTATTGGACTTCAGTAACTAACAATTGTTTGGGTTTAGAATAATTCTGTCTATCTGTCTGTACTTGAAATTGAAGATGTGAAAGTCATGCGACTCGTAAATAACTTCAGCGCATGTCAAACATTACAAGTAACCGTTAGTGTGGGTAATAATCAGAATTTTCATACCGAATAATTTCTTACTAATCAATTCTGTATTTTTCTTCCTTACTTTAGACCCATATTATGCTAAAGGATTTGCGGGCCTGCAGATAATCGTGGATACTGCTTTCATCCAGCTGTGGAATCCTACTTTTGATTACGAAAAAGTAATAATTTTCTATATTCTTTGTTATCCTATTCAAATGTATAAAGTCTCAAAAGAACAGAATTCATGTTAGGTTGTTTAATTATGTAATTCAGTTGTTCATCCCGCAAATAAATCTTTTTAGGTTAATGTATTTAAATTGTTTCGAAATCAGTGATTTTCCATACCCAAAAGTTTGAGTAACTATTTGTTGTCGGTGTTTAATTATTATTTTCTTGTTTATGCAGGTCTATTTCCAACCTTTCCCGTATCCTGAATATAAAGAAATAAATCCACTCCGGTCGATGGCTCCTGGATTTGTATGTTTAGTTGTAATAATAACATCGCTTATGCTTTCTGTTCCTCTCATTGGTAGCATCATAGAAGAAAAAGAAACTGGAGTAAAGGTAAAAGAAACAACAGCAAAAACCGTGACTAAATGGTTCTTGTAGGCATTATATACGGTAATACAATTACCAAACAGAAATCGATCTTATAAGCCATTTGAAATAAATACTAAATGAAGGGTCGTACTTTGACAATATATTACTATACGTATGAACTGCTGGAACAACTGGAAGGTAGAACTACAAAATTGAAGATATTATCTGCCACGACTAGAAAGAGAAAGTCTAGAACGCACAGGGCGCATATAAATAAAATTCTCAATTCTTATCTTTTGTCCATTTGTGACTAACCCGTCAAAGTATTGCATGCACCCTAGCAATTCCTTTTCCTGTCCTTGTTTTGTCTTCACTTCTTTATCAGTTTAAGCAGTTCATACGTAATAATATATTGTCAAAAAGGCCATACTCTGCTGGTATTTGGGATGTTTTGATGTGAGAAGGGTTCGGACCCTCGTGACAAAACAGATCATGGGTAAATTTCATTTTCTTATCTCATGCTTCAGCCACGGGGCGGAGGGAGGCGAATTTAACATGTTATATGATTACCATTCGGGAGGAGGTTTCTCATACTTGAACATATGCAAGATAATGGCTGTATCACGTATGTTATTTTCTTGCCTCGTTTGAAGCGTATTTGGTTTCCTTACCTTATAAATGTAATATTAATAAATATGCCACTCTTATTGGCTGAAATTTTGAACTTGTATTATTGCGTTATCAATGTTTATATTTTCGACTTGTTAAAAAATAAAAGAGTGATTTGATCGAATCTAAGATAACATTACCTGAAAATTTGCAAAATAGTCTTTGATTAATATTGCAAAATATGGAACTAGGATTAATAATGTATGCAACACCAAAACTGTTGATCAGAGCAATATCAGCTATCTATTCATGTTATAAAAAAATTGTCTGATCCTTCTTTATATTCAGAAGTTATTGAGAAGAATTACAAGAGAGAGCTGAAATTTTGCAGAAACATCAAGTTATGTTAGCTATAGATTCTGTGAAAATTTGGCTAAAATTGTTTGTTTAGTTTTCGAGATATTTCTGAAACTCCACGAATAGATTGAATTCATATCATATTTTGAACCACTTAGCGTATCTTGATGATCAAACGAACAATTTCAACTAAATTTTCAAAAAATTTTCAGCTAACATACCTCGATGTCTGTACAAAATTTCAGCTCAATTGTACATTTTGCTTTATTACTAAAAAATGATAAGCTTATTACTAAAAAGTGTTGAGCTCAACTATGGCTGATATAATAACAGCGCAAAAATAAAATAAGATGCGTAGAAAGTTTTCAGCCAGTGAGAGTGGCGTATTTATTAACATTACATTTACAAGGTAAGGAATTTAAATACGCAGTACTGGATCAGTTAAGCTCTATAAGACCAATGTACTTCTTAATATCACAACATGCCGGTAAAAAAGTAGGCAATTCTAGCGTATCAGCTGTGTATTTTCGACGTTTCGCTTTTCCCTTTTTCTCACCAATACTTTAAATTCACAACGATAGTGTGTATAAACATAGAGCAAAGTACATAAAAAAAAGTATGCCCTGATTACCTACTTAGCACCAGCATGTCTAACCAGAAATCATCTTTCTTTACTGGTCCAGTATTATATAATCAAAGTTTATCAATGTAGCTTGTTGTATAAATCAAACAAACCTCTTGTACATTCTCCTTTGTATGATATAATTAAGTAATTAATAAGCAGGGAAAATTTTTTTATGTTGCAAAAACACAGTTTTATGCACATAAAATATTTGTTTATAGAGGTTCAAATATGTCACAAAAACAAAATATGTCGAAATATACATACGTATATTGGTATCGATACAGAAGATTCGAAAAGAAACAATAAACAAAGAAATTTATTTTTCAGTAACAGTAAGGCTACGATTCGAGGCAACATTTAAATGTTTTTTTAAATTGTTAGTAGTGAAACTTCGCCTATTATCTCTTAGTAAACTTTTCAAAATACTAAATGAACGCTCGACTTCACAAGAAACAATTGGTGCATAAGTAAATCGCGATAAATCGGTAGGCGACATGTGTTTAAATTGAGGATGTGAAGCGATTATCTCAACATTCTAATTTAAAAGAGCATATAAAAATTTTAAATCAAAATTTTCAGTGTTTCCACTCGCAAAACGAACAAAAATGGTTAAATATTCCCAAAATATGCCGTAAAGCCAATTTTATGCATTTATTGTAAAATATGTCGGATAAAATTAGGCTCAAAGTTCTTAGAATTTTCTGATGCATAAAGATATTGTGAAAATTTTTTAAGAGGATAAATGGCAGCAGTATGTAATTACATAAAAAAAATTTCCCTGTTAATAAGACTACACGAATTCTCGAGTCCTCATATTTAGGCCATCCCTTGTATCACTACCTGTAAATATTCTATTTACATGAGGATTTTTTCTGAGAATTTTTGACAAATATAGCAATCTAATTAAAAATTTAATTATTTGTTGGGAGAAATCGCAAGTGTGGTGGGCTCCCACTTGTCCCTCCTTGAATTTTTAATCCATTTAACTTGCCTCTCTGGCTCTATAGGGACATAAATAATATTTTTCTTTAGGAATTGATGGCTTGAACATTCTTATAGTTTTATTATAGATTCCTTAATATAACTTTACATTTTTCAAGTTGAATTTAACTTGACAAATAGTTACGTAGGGTTGGGATTTCCCCACTAGTCTAAAACTACATTTGTAAGGGAAGTAATTTTTTCTCTGAAAAATACGCGTACTATTTTCTTGTAATCATCTTATAGATCAGAAATATTAGTTTTTTATAATACAGCTCTCCTTCTTACTTTAGTTTATGTTAATTTAGCTTATTCGTTATAATTATAATCTTTTATTCTACTCACTACTGCGATTTTAAAATATAACAATACTGCAGCCAACCTTCCACAACAAAATAATATTTATTTCGCATGAAACCTAAGTCAAAATAAATAAATAAATAAAAGCTTATCTTTTAAGTTTTTAATAGCCTATATCTGTTCAGTAATATAAATAAGACGCGCGCAGACATTGGTATATATCTTACCTACTATAAGAGGTATGAAGGCCGGTTCACAATTAACAGGAATGATAATGAGAATAAGAATGTAAAAGTTAAAAATAACATATTTAAAGGAGGTGTTCATATCAAGCCGAGAATGAGAACTGCCTGAGATCGAGAAGGGGAAAGTTGGTTCAAGTTCATCTTTTCCATTCTCTTTCTTGGATTTTTAATAATACTCATAAGCAGTTAACTTTCTTATCACCTACGATTCACAATACCATCTCGTTTCTATCAAAGTTGTATTGTGAACATAACTCATTCTCAAGCATCCCCGTTCCTGTTATCGTTCACATTTCCGTTAATTGTGAACCGCCTTTTATTCTTTGCTGTGGGTTTGTTGTATTGGCGTTTGAAACAAAAATATACATTATCCGCCGTGGCCCACTGGTCAAACGTTAGCTTGCTACCCAGAAGTTGCAGGTTCTAATCTGTGACGGGTAATTTTGTTGTAATTTTTTTTTCTAATTAGTCACTTATTTTTATTTTTTATTTTTTTCAACGATTTAAGGTAGTGGTTAGGTGAGGAATGATGTGGGTTGTTTTTTATGCCCTTTTTTCATTTTTTAAAGTTTTTTTAATACGATATAAATTTTGAAGTCTGTGGTTCACTTAGGCGGTGGGATCTTTCAGGGTGATGTGAAGGGGGCGGTCCATGGAATTCCTTGACCAAGGACCCCCGCGTCGTCCGAAAGTGCCTCGGTCACTGCTATGCTTTATTTTTACACGCCAGTTCAAAACGTGAGAAACAAAAAAAAATTGTTTTTGAAGTAAAATCAGCGAAATACGAGTGAAGAAGGAAAACTGGCAACGTAAATGCCTTATTTATTAAAAAAAAAAATTACGCTTTTTAACGTGGACTTATTTATAATTTTCTACGAAAAAAAACTATTACTATTCTATTAGAGGGGAACTAATTATCATTATGGTTTTCCCTTCATCTAGTTGGTGAAATAAATGAATACGTCATACACCTCTTACACTTAGCTTTTAGTTACGAATTTATTACTTTTTATTTTAAATTTAAACGGAATCATCCTCTAATTTATAGAGTCCTTGAAATTTTAGCGTTGAAGACAGTTAAGTGGAGCGTATTTTCATATTCTCTAATTTTATCATGTGATCGTTGTGGAGTAGCAGTTAGCTGCTCGCCTTACATCCGAATGTTTTTTTCTTCGTAACAAAAATATAATTGTCTTCAAATTTATTATTATGATAAGGTTACACAATATATTTCTGCATGTTGCATTCAAACGAATGAACGGATTTTTATGAAAAATTTATCAGTGGGAAGAGTTTTATGTACATAATGTCGGAATACCATCAATATTTTTTTGGATTGGGTTAGGGGATTGAAAATTAGAAAAAACAAGCAATGGCGGACCTACACTGATAGGGCTAGAGCGGCTAGAATGATCAGTTTATTGTTATCACAATCATAGGTAGTTTTACTTTATTTTTCTACATTTTATGATTGATTCTTAATTTAATTAATCGTTATTGTTACAGGAACTGATGAAATTGTCAGGCGTGAAAGAATGGCTGGTACAAGTTAGTTGGTTTGTAAATGCATTCATGTTTAGCCTGATTTCTTTCACTGTTGTAACATATTTATTACAAAAAGAATTCAGCGGTCCCGGATCTGCTATACTACTTAAAGTACCTGCTTTAATCGTGTGGACCTCCATAATTTTGTACTGCATTTCCAATATAGCCTTCTGTTTCACCTTTTCGGCAATTTTTCACAACAGTAAGTTCCGTGTTGCTCATTCGAGGTGTTATTACTTCGTAAAATTATTTCCGGAATATTTTCTTTTATTTTTGTTTTAGTAACTGTTGCCTCTTCTATTTTCACGTTGGCATTCTGTATTCTGTTGTACGCTGTTACAAAAGTCGATGAACTACATTTATTGCCTTTGATGAAGTTATCATGCCTGTTTCCTGTCGGTGCATTTTATCAAGGATTTCAAAGAATTTCATATTTTGAGAATCATGGTAAGCTTTCGCTTTTGATTTAGTGCACCTAGTTTCTATTTTATTGAGAAAATTATTTTTAACACAAAAATTTCTTATCTACTGTAGAACAGTCAGTGTCCTGGGATACGCTAAAAAGTGGAGAAATCTCATTACTCTTCGTATTTGTAATGCTTGTATTCGATACATTTTTATATTTACTATTTTCCTATTACATAACTGCTATAAATCCAGGAACTTTTGGTGTCAGGAAATCTGCGTTGTTTTTCATTGAGGTAAATATATTTCAATTTCATCATAGTTCTTTTTTCCGTTTTTATGAACTAAATAGCTGTCTTTGTTTCGGTTGACTTTAGTTCTCATATTTAAGTTTCTCCTTTTTTCCATTGTCTTCAACTGCTACGTAGGTGGGGTCTTCTAAAAATGAAAGTGTAACATGATTTTCACCAAACAGAGTTTACATTACGGTGAAATTTTCCGTTTTTTTGTTTTTCATTTTTGGTTGATCCATTTGGTGCATGTGAATCAGGGTTGCAGAAAATTTTCCTTTCTTTCTACTGGTCAGTACCTGATATAGCTAAAGGTAAGGTAATTCGTGGATTACTTTATGTTGTTTGTCTGTGGCGTACCACTTCTGGCCTCTAAAATAAATTGTGGCTCTCTGTCTTTTTTGTAATTTTGTTTTCGTTATGATCTTTGTAGTAATAAAAGTCACCTAATTTTATTTCGGCTGTGGTCATGTCTCCTCCCAAATTTCTGACCCTATTTGCGCCTATGGCTATAAATTTTGGGGAAAAGAAAACTTGTATTTAAAAGAAACGACAAAATACGATAAAACTTACTAAGATTTACGAAAAATATATCTTCATTACAATCTAATCTTTTCGGCAACTAACTCAATCGGACTCGGAAGTTTGTTCTCCTATTCTTACGTGCTACAATGTTTTTGTCACTTTTGTAACCTTTGGTGTTCTGAAAATTTTTTCTTTAGAAACTTCGGTCAGCTGCCTGGCCAGATAGATACGATGAAAGACTTGAACTCGATGATGGAGAGCCAGACAAATATTTTGAAAAACCTCCACAAAGTTTGAAAATTGGTATACGCATGAAAAACCTTCATAAGCATTTCGACTCTGTGTTTGCGGTCAGAGGTGTGAACTTGAACGTATACCAAGGAGAAATAACAGCATTGTTAGGTCATAATGGTGCTGGAAAAACAACTACTATGGCTATATTGACGGGTAGATAATTGCTATTGCATCTTACTTGAAGTTTTTTTCTGTTTTATTTTTATTTTCTTAATCAATATTTTAAATGGGTGTATTTTGTCTTGAAATAAATTTCTACTATTATTTTGATAGGAATGGTGGAACCTTCTACAGGATCAATAATGTATAAAGACAGTCTTGATGTTCTGAAAAAAATGGATGTATTTCGACAGTATCTTGGCCTATGTCCGCAAGAAAACAGATTATTTCCCTACTTTAGTGTCATTAATCATTTATTATTTTTTGGAATGGTGATATGCTTTTTTTTTTCTCGAAGAAGTACAAACAGGTTCATGCTATTTTTCTCAAGCTAATAAAATTTAATTACTGCAGCTGAAAGGAGCATCAAAAAAAAGCGCTAGAGAAGAAGCAAACGAATATCTTAGTCTTATGGAAATGTCGTCTAAAGCAAATGACTTGAGTAAATCCTTGTCTGGTGGCATGCAGAGAAAACTATGTTTGGCTATTGCTCTTATGGGGAAAGTCCAAGTAATTATTTCGTTGTGTAATTGTGATTAAATGGTAAATTACTAACAATTGCAATGCTTGTATAGATTTTCTTTTTCTGTTCAGACTTTGATTTTAGACGAACCGACATCGGGTTTGGATGTGGAGTCCAGACGAAAAGTTTGGGATTTATTGCTCGTAAGCATTCCTTTCATATTAATTTAAGTTTCTGGTAACTCTTCTTGGTAGTTATCCAATTTCCCTTGTCCAGGAAATGCGTGGAAATCGTACTATTATTTTAAGCACTCATCACATGGAAGAAGCTGATGTGTTGGGGGATCGTATTGCAATAATGAATCACGGGAAGATTGTTTGTCACGGTACCCCTCTATTCTTGAAGAAAACTTATGGTAAATATATTGAAATGAAGTAATTAATTAATTTTGTTTTTTAACTTTACCGTCATAATAATTTTTTTCTTGGCAGGCACTGGTTATCAGGTGACCATCTCTAAACATAAAAATAATGAAGCCATTGTAACAAATACCATCAAGAGTATTGTTCCCAGTGCAGAAAAAGAGAACGAATCTGCATTTGAAATTATTTACAAATTGCCGCTAACGGAGACTCATAAATTTTCTGAATTGTTTAATAAATTGGAAGAACAGAAACTTGAATTGGGAATTGAAAACATCGGTGTTGCATGTACGACCATGGAAAAAGTATTTTTGAAGTAAGTAAGTTCTTATACATGATATAGTATTTTTTGTTTCTTGGTTGAGAATTTGATGCATAAATTTGAAGCTGTCTATGTTTACTTACAGTGTTCGTAGGTCGTTTTTTTATTTTTGTTTGAATTTACATGAAAAAAATAGTATTCGCGGGGTCACACATTTAACAGCGCGAACATTGTTTCATTTCTACGCGATGTATCATGACTGAATAAATTATATAGATTTTACTTACACTAATTCTGAAAAACGATTCTATCGAGTAAAAATGAATTCGTGGCTCTTCGAACTGAGAATTTCTGCTCATTTCTTTGCTGGAATTCTGACTCGTGTCCGACCGAACCTTCGGATTAAGCTACATTCGACTGAAAATTAGATCTTCGGCCGAATGTAAGAAATAATTTATCCTACTTTTTTAGCCTATTTATTGAAATTTCTTGATCCTGCCTAATTATGGTTAATGATATATGCGTTGATTTTTATTTCGAATCTACATATAATTGTAAATTTTTTATTTTAATTTTGATAATCATCATCATCATCATATATATTAATGCGGTAAGGTCACACTACCTATTTCTCTCTTTTGCACCAGTACGGATGAATAGATTTTCATGAAAAAGGTGTTAATAGAAAGGGCTTGATAAGCATAATGTCGGAATGCCATTAATAATTTCCATAATTGGAGTAGGGAGTGAAAGCGTGTTCAGAGTGATGACGCCAGAACGGAGGGATGGATGGACCACTTGTCTATTTTATCTATGTGCATTATTCACCAGGCTCAGATAGTTTCTGGCTCAGATAATTTCTTATTATTTGATGAAAAATTTTTAATCTTCGGATTCGGCCTAAAAAATGACCTTCTGTCGGACTTCAATTCTGACGTTTGATTATCATTTGTAACTGCGGGTTTGGCCTCTGAATTCTAGACAAATCGAACTAGCAAAATAATTGTAAATGAAACTTTGGTTTTTGTCGTATTCAAATTTAGAATTTTCAATTAAGTTGGATTGAAGATCTGCACAATTTTCAAAATTATTTTCTCCACAATCTAATAAGATACATCAAGTGCCTCGTTTTTTTCAAGTAGTTAAAATTTTATGTATTTTGAGAAAGTATTATAGCAACTCCATGTTTAGACCTTGAAATAGTTGAAAAATACTGCGATAAATATCGACTGCTCAATATGGTAGATTGATAATTTTATTAATATCATACAAACTATATTTTTTGTTTGTTTAGAGTTGGACAAGTGTCGGTTTATAACAGCAGCAAAACCTCAGTAGACGGCAGTTCCATCTCTAACGAAAATCTTTTATCCGGTACATTTACTCGCTATTTTTTTGAATTACAATATTTCAGTCTTTCATAGTATATTAATTAACTAATCTTCTACGTATTAAATTATTTTGTTTGAAGAATATTCGGAGAGGAAAAAAACAGGTTTACCCTTGTTGCTTCAACAACTTGGAGCTTTATTTTTCAAGAAATTTCTATTCATGAAAGGGAATGTGACGAAATTTTTTTCTCGAGTATGTGTAGTTTAATCCTTCAAATGAAAGCGTTTAAAAAAGTTAATTTGCTCCACTGATTTAAGCGACATTATTTGTTTATAATCTTACAGGTTTTGTTACCTACTTTAATTCTGGCATTGATACTTCGCAACGCTGATTTGGCTTCAAAACCAGAACCACCCATCACTTTAACTTTATCAACTTATCCTAATGCCGAAATTATGCTAACGAACAAAAGATCTGATGAATCCAGTTTATTCAACAGTACCGTCAACTACGTTCAGAAACAAGGTGCATCAATTTTGTTTTCAAATGAAAACATTGTAGATGGTGAGTTTCTCATTGTTTGGTTTATTAGTTTGTCTCTCATGTATCTGAGAAAGGACTGAATAAAACTAAAACTTCTAACTCATTTCTTGTCTGCAAGGATAAGTAACTTCCAGCCCGAAGAAAAATAACGACAATAATAAAGAAAAACTTCTCATCATTCAGTGCATTTGTATCTAATGGAGTATTATATTTTATATTTTTATGAACTATTTGGTGTACCTTAGTCCTGACGATTTTTCGCGGTTTCTCAAAATTTTCCAATCATGTACTCGCTTAAAATTTAAATAATCAAAGACTTTTTCATCATCATCATCATCAACTTCCTTGTAAAACGTCAATCCGATCATCAGACGTTCTTTATTGAAATTTATAGATTTCTCAAAACAAGAATTACACTTTCTCATTTACACGAAGATATTATATTATGCTAATAATGAATATTATTGTTATTGACAGTTTTTCAACAACTTCCCATCATTACAGAAAGTTGGAATGTCAACGCTGGTTTTATTTGACTTCCCATTTTTCGTATCTAAATTAGTAATAAACCTCTAAATATTTTCCAAAAGAAGAACAATAAAATACATATTTTTCTTCTAAGGGGAACCTGAAGGATTGTCAAATTTCAGCCTTTCTTAAACCTTAATTTTTTTTGCAAAATTATTTTAATTAGTATGTTTCGAAGAAGGATATCTTTTGCCGTCGTAACTTTAATTTCTTTCAAGAATCGAAAATTCTTACGAAACCGAATATTTACGTATTCTGTTCTACACAATATTAATAATTAAGAAAAAGTGGGACTCGTGTCAAGTTCTAAATTATCGCCTCGATTGGTCATTTTTACCAACAGCTGTAAGCAAGAAATTTTCAAACTGTTTTTATTTATTGCTGTTCAGTCCGTTACAAACTTGAAATAATGCTATTCTAATTATTGTAAGTCTAAATCTTTATTTTTGTTTTATTTATTTTTCAAAATTCTGGAGACAGTTGTAAGTTGCGTTTTTCCTAATTTGTCTTTTCCAACTTGCGCCGTGGCAATTAGTGACAAATATTCTTTAATGCTATAAGAGACTTTTTTCATATTAATTTTCTTGAAATCCAAATTAAAGTCAACATGTTTTACAGGGTCCTACAAATCGGTCTTTCTCATTTCTCCGTTTCGTCTCTACTTGCTTAGCCGTTTTAAGAAAATAACATATTTTTTGTAGGTTTATTGGATTTCGGTCGCAAATCTCTGGACACTTTTCGAAAAGGATTAGTTCTTGCTGCTTCGTATAACTCAACGAACAATCTGACGCTGTACAATCCGTTTGCACTTCATTCGTTACCCATTCTCATCAATACTATTTCTAATGTCGAATTGAAACTATTCCCCGAAAATAGTATCAGTATTAAGGCGATTAATCATCCGGTACAAATAGAGAAGGTAATTAATGCTCATGAATCATTTATATACTCAAAATAAATTTTAAAAATCTATTTATTATGTAAGTTTTTTTTTTTTATTTTGTAGGAAAGCTGTGATCCAAATAGAAATTTAGCCCACATTATTCTAATGTTCCTGGCTTTAGCTTTTTACTCAATTGATTTGGGCAACTATTTTTCAATCTTTTTGAGCTTGGAACGAATAGATGGGTTCAAACATGTTCAACTTATGTCAAATGTGTCACCGTTAGTTTACTGGATAAGTAACTTCATATTCGACTTTGCTTTCTTCTTCATAATTGTGTTTATGCGTATCTTATTATTCAAAGCAGTCGACGATAGCAACGGTTTTTTAACTTTTCACTATCCCTTTGGCAAGTATATCATATTTTTATCGTTTTTCTTTTTCTTTTTTTTTTTAATTGTATGTTTTTCATGTATATTTTTTTATTTTACAGACATTTTCTTATTATTATTATGTCTTTTTATTCCTGGAGAACTACTTTTCACCTATGTTGTAAATTTCTTGTCGAAATCAAAGGATGGGTCTTACTCATTGTTGTTAATTATGAATTTTGCAGGTTAGTATTGTGATATTGTTAGAATTTTTGGGCGAGATGGTTGGAAAAACGTTTCAATTGTATTTCTTTTTCCGTGTTATTGTAAAAATTTGAAACTATATAGGACTTCATAAATATCTCGAGATCAGTAAAGTACAATTTATTATTAGAATTATTTCTTGGGTCATGATAATTAAATATTTAGCCGTTTATAGTTTTATACAGCCCGGTTAGTCTTCATTCTCAAATTCAGGAAAATATATTTATTTCTTTTATTTTAACTTTTAGTATCATAAAAATTATTCTGTGACAAATTGAATTTGAATCCATATTGATGATTTTGAATTTTTTTTCAATTTGACATTTCTTTCTAAATATAATTAATGTAATGGCCGAAAATCAATAATTCCAAATATTTTCTTTCTCCTTTGTAATTTTTATTGTCTTTATTGTGTTATATTCTGAAGGTGAAGTATAATAACCCTGACGCTTTTAGGAACTAAAACATTTCTTTGAGATGAAGAAAATATGAAACTATCCTGGGAATACTTTTTAATTTTCTTTTTCCAACACCAAACCAAAAATAACATTTTTTAATGCCCTTTAACTTGACAAAAAGTAGCGAATTTCGATACGACGCGAAATAATATTTTTGGGTGCATGCGCCTTTTTGAGTTAACTTTCTCGCACGGCTCGACTAATTTTTCAGTTTTTTGTGTTTTCTAGGGTAAAATTATCAAATTATTAATTATATTATAAATCTGAAAAAAATTTTGAGAAATTTTTGCTGGTGTTAAGGGGTGAGGGGTGCGAAGATATTTTGGTTTAAAAAAATGAAAAATAATTAATTATTATTTGACTTGAAAACGAACAAATAATTGTCTTTTTGGGAGGAAAGGATGGCGGGATTTTTCGAAAAATAGTATGTGCCTTGCGTGCAAAGTAGGTGATTGATACACGTATGATTTGCAGCACTCGCCTTCGGCTCGTTTTTCAAAATTTGCATTCATATCTAAATCACGTACTTTTTGCTGCCCCTCTATTACAAATAACTATTTTATGATAATTGTCTTTTCATTTTTGAATCATGTTTTTTCTTTCAAATTATTTCATGTTCAATCAAGTAATTTGGAAGAATTATTATAAATCTAAAGTCTTGTTAGGTACTGGTATATTTACGAATATCTTATAAAAATACTATTATATTCACATTCGTTTGAGATCGAAAATCATGTTTCATAATAAATAGGAAAGTATATATGTTATTTTGAAGAAACAAAAAGTGAACCCATACTTACTTAGTTCAGTAACCTCTTATAACCACCCAAACTTGTCTCAGTTTTCTTGTATTAGTGTCGATGCGCTTCTTTAGGCTTCTATTTGGCCTGGATATGTATTCAGTCTCCCAAAAAAGCTTTTGCCTTTAGAGTGAAGTAGGAAGTAGTTTTCATTTCGTGTTGTGTATTACATTCTTGTAGGACCATCTGTAATATTCCAAATTTTTTAGAGTTTTTGGTGAAGGAATAAAAAATAAATTTTGTTTTAACTATCGACCATCTCTGCCACTGATTTTAAAAAATTGAGAAAAGTATTTTTTCACCTTTGTTTTATTTGTTTTTTTTTTAGCTGGCATTATAGCGGTAGTCTTCTATTTTATTCAATGGTTTAATATTATCCGTCCCGAGGACAATTCAGAAGCTTTCCCGTTTCCGACTTCATTATACTACTTTCTTAAATATCTTGTATTGTTTGTACCAATGTTGAATTATTCCTTAGCGTTCATAAAATTTTCGATGATTTGGTCCAATAATATCGTTGCCAAAAAGGCTGTTTGTGAAGGTTCGTACTCATAATTTTTTAATTTTTATGGTCAACATTATCATTGGTTTAAAGTTGAAAGATTGCCTGTCATTTTTGAACTTATTCGTTTACGATCATCGTTTTAATTTCAGGAAATACTAAAAAGGAACAGGAGTATTTGGTGTTCGCTTCACGAGAAAATCCAAATGGCTTGCTTGAAGAAGTCATTTTCATGATCGTTGACATACTTTTGTATTCGACTTTATTATTTTTAACCGAAGCGGGTTACTTCAATTGGTTAGCTAATAAGGTTTTATCCAAACTTGTTGAAGGAAGTGTCAAACAAATAAATACTGCAGATGTCGACCCTGATGTGGTATTAGAACGCAACTTGGTGCATTCTCATACTTTTCAGTCTTCAGGTTAGAGTAATTTTGTAAAATTTTTTCTATAATTTCCGATTACGTTTGATCACAAAAATTCTCTGAAAAAATTGTTTTGAAACATTTTTCTGCGTTTTTTTTTTTTTCTATTTTCAATTTACTAAATCATTATCAATTATTACTAAAATTCGAATGATTATCATTTGTAATATTTTTTTCCGCATCAATATTTACAGAAAACCGAACGGATGCGATTCTCGTCGCCCAAGGATTACAGAAAGTTTTTATCAAAATGGGTCCGCCTTTTGTTGCCGTTGAAGATGTAAACTTCACTGTGAAGAGTGGTGAGTGCTTTGGTTTACTAGGAACAAATGGAGCTGGTAAATCTACCTGCTTCAAAATGTTAACGGGTGCGTTGCTGCCGACTAAAGGAGATTCATTTATTCAGAATATCGCCTCAGTAAAAATAGATCGAAGGTTCGTTTATCGATTTTGAGGAAGGATAGCGGTAAACTCGATCAAAATTCATAGCCTACGTATGTATTATGTTTACAGTATTTATCAAGTGCTGGATACTGCGCTCAGACTAATGGCTTTATCGAAGAAATGAGCGGTCGTGAAATGTTGACTTTAATCGCTACCTTGAGAGGTGTGCCTTCCAGTCAACTAAAGGCAATCGTCGATAAATGGATATCAATTCTAGGTTGGTATTTCATGAAAACTTTTAATTTTACCTTTCTAAATTTATTGTAAAATTTTAATTATAAAAGACGAAATTTTCAGGGAAAATCTTACTACAAATATTGTATTATCTTAAGACATAACGTCAACGTCGTTATCCTAGTTACATCGCTGATGTTTAGTTTCTGATATTCTCGAAGATAGGTCAAAAATATTAGGCTAATTGAATTTTCTTGGAAGTAAAACTCCTTCGCTTTTTTTATTTTTCCAGTTGATTCATGTAGCTTTTAACTATTTCCAGTCACCATTATGTTCGTTTTTTCCTCTTAAGAAGTCTTGTTGATGAAATTTGACTGATTAATATTCAGACGGATTCATCGTACCCGCCTTATTCAAACGAGATGCTAAAAAACGTCTTTTAGACCTCTCTTTAACGCTGCACAATTTTTTTGTCAGTTGTTTATGAATCATTGGGCCTCGAAATGAGATATCAGTATTCAGTGACGTAGCTACCGGTCGACCGAAAATTTGGCCAAGATGAAAATCTATGTTAATTGGGTGAATTTCAAATTTTTTACGCTTACTATTTGTAAGCAAAATTATTAACGACAGTTTCTGTTAATATTCGTTCTTTTTTGGTTGGAGTGAGGGAGTTAATTACAACCCCCTGCTCAAAAAATGAGAGTTGCAGTAATTGTTGTCTCCTGTTTTTTTCCTAGTCCACATTCACGTATGACATACCCTATCAAAAAAAAAACTAGTTACACCACTGGTGTTATTAAATATTGAAAAACGTTTTTTGATGTTTACGTGCATTAGCTTAATCAGCTCTAAGTTGGGTCGATTTTATGGAATTCTGTAGAGTTTGTGCAAAATATGGGAGCTATTCCGATAAAATTTAAATTACTATACTTTTATAATTAACGTCTTAAAAATTTTTTGTTTATAGAATAACCCCTCTTATTTTACAGAATCTGTACAGAATTCATCACCTCGAACAAAACCTAATTTCACCTTTGATGAATACTTGACCTCATCACATTGTAGTTTTCCTCTCATTTTTCATTCAGCTTTATTTTATTTTCTTACATTTTCAAACTTCGAAATTATTCGATTTTTGTAATAGTTTAATTTTGGACAATGAAAAGATATACTTTCAAATCGATGAGTCTTCTCCTAAAACCATCGCCTTTTCTCTTTTAAAGTACAGTTATATTGCTGACCGAATCTTTATGGCTTAGTTAAAACTAAGTTTTGGTGTTTTCACATTGATAGGTCTTGAAATATATCAGCATCAAAAATGTGGACAATACAGTGGAGGTAACAAGCGTAAACTGTGCACAGCCATGTCACTCATCGGCGACCCCCATGTTGTATTTTTGGATGAACCTACTACTGGAGTTGATCCCGTGTCTCGACGCAAACTCTACGATGTAATGGAACAGAGTAAATTATCGGGACAAGCTGTAGTGTTGACTTCGCACAGGTAAATCTCATTTTTTTATCTCAAAAAATGCTGAAATTTTGGGGAGAGGGCAAAGGCATATTTTTTTTTGTACGAAATTCGTTTTTCCTAATATTATATGTTAATTATGGTCAAATATGTTGCATGTATTAATTATGTAAGTTATTCAAGTGATACTTAAATATAAAATATTTCCAAAATTATTTACAGAAAGCGAGCAATCGCCTTCCCTGCTCCCTGCATTCAGCATTCTACACTGAAGTTCTTTACTCTCTTTTTCAAATATCTAAAAATTGTCTCATTTATCCATTCAGTAACTGATGCTTACCAATGTAAGTGAATTAATAAATTTCAATTTACTTTTTTTTTTTTTTTGCCCCAGTATGGAAGAATGTGAAAATTTGTGTGACCGTATAACTATCATGACTAGAGGCCAAATGAAATGCATTGGCACAGCACACCATTTGAAACAACGCTTTGCCCAAGGATTTTCAATTTTGATTAAAACTCGCGAATCGCTTGATGAAGAAGCTTATATTACGACACTGAAAAACAATGTGAAACGAGTACTGGGCGAAAATTTGTGCATTCTAAAGGATGAGCATAAGGTGAATCACTTTGAAAAAGTGTTTTAATCTTATTCATTTTGATTGTTTTTTCATTTTGTTTGCTTTTGATGTATCGCAGTGACTTGTTTATTATTTTCTGATTCTTTTATAGGGTTTACTGTACTATCAGATAAAAGACGTTCGACTTAAATGGTCTTATCTTTTCGAAACGTTGGAAAATCTAAAACATGAAAATGAAATTGTTGAAGATTATACTATTACGGATTCATCATTGGAAGAAGTTTTCATGTCCTTCGCTACGAAAGTTGACTCGTACGACAGAAACCGTGACTAAGTTAGTTTTATTTTTCGTTCAATCTATTGAAACGTCATTCATATGTCGACTCGTATTTCTCGTACTAGTTGAATTTCATGGACTTTCGATTTGTTTAGTCATAAGCCTAATTTATATTCATGTCATTATTTTAATTCAAGTTAGTCCTTGAATTAGAAAGAATCATCATTACAGTATTAATATTTTTGATAATGACACCTGTGATATTAAAGTACTTCGCCAATTATAATTAATTTTAGTTTACGAATGCAGGACTGCTGTGATCTCCTTAGAGTAGCGAGGAAGTGCGCCCTCTACCAATAAAAAAATCTTATTCACTCGAAAAAACATTTTTTTAGGGGTATTTTGTTTTTTCAGAGCATTCATTTATAGTGGTTTTGCTCTGGTAAAGGGTCAGCGGTATACAACATTTTTGCACTGAAAAAAAAAACAATAAATAAATAAACAAGTAATACAGTAAAAAAATCAAAATATCAAAAGTACTGGGCAGAATACTGGTTAAAAATCACGTTTAAAATGAGATGTCAAGGAAATTTATAATATCATGATTGCCTATAAAATAAAATAACGGCAAGCCTGTTTTTCAACCAGTTTCTTTGGTTCTTCGAGAATTTATCTTCTCTTTCTAGCGCTAGTCTAAGATTTTTTCAAATCCCTTGTACGCATAATCCGTTCACCCGATTAAATTCAAATTTTTTACAATTTTAGTAATATATATTCAATGTCTTTACTAAATTTCGTGACTGTTGGGTAAAAATTACGTATTGTAGAACTATTTGAGCCCCAGAACTGAAATATAATAATGTACCGAATGCACCATCCGACCGTTCTAGATCGAAAACAATAAAGTTCATCCTTATCAAGATCGAAATAAGTGTACCAAATTCTTAACGGATAAAAATTGCGGCCTTTATCGGGTTAAATACGTGTACATTTATAATTATGAATCTCAGCTAATAGTGCCGAAAATTTCCTGGGGTCATGAGACGAAAAACAACCCCCGCTCATGGGTCTTAATATCATATCAGTTTTAATTTGTAAATTTAAAAATCCCCACCCTAAAAAAAATAAGGAAGCGTCCTCAAAAAAGGGGATTCACAGCACTTCTGTATGAATATTACGTATGAATTACCTATCGTATCATAATTTTTTAATTTTTCGAGTTTTTTCTTGGAATGTGCTTGCTTATTCCTCCAATTTTTTTTTTTTTAGTGATGAATTATGCGATAATCAATTAAATATTATTCACCCATAGAATTAACTCATTTTTCTCCGTTAATGCGCAACCATAAGGAATTGATATTAATGCCCTGTAATATGTGAAGGACTCACTCCGCAAATTGGACTTCATTTGAGCATGTGATACCCTCATTTGTTTCAATTAAAGCGTAACCTTCTATTAGGACTCGACATCAAAATGGGTAACATCTAGAGGATTTTTTCGTAAGCTTTGACAATGGAATAACGAGCACGAATCCATTAAACCCAATGCTAAATAAATCCTCAAGTAATGCATTTTATAGTTTGTTTTGAGTTCAGAATGCTTGGTATTGATTTTATTTTCCATCATTTATTGTACAAAATCATTCACATTAACGTGTAAAATAATTCCTATCAAAACATAAAAATCGCCAAAAAAATTTACAGAAAAAAAGTCCATCATCCTGTTATCATGCCTCTTATCAGCTAATGTCACTAGCACGCCACACGGGTATCGAGTTCCAATGATGTATACATAGGCATAATAGTAGAATAACTGGGCTCTTTTTTCCCCGGGTTATGAAAATTGATCTTACAAAAGGATTAAGGGTAGTGATGATAAAAATTATCCATTTCAAGACAAAAGAAAACGATTGATACCTACGCGGTACCAATTTCTCATTTTGACCAATCTTGTTTTATGCACATACCTATATATATATATATGTATATATCGCCCAAATTTTGTGTTCTCAGTTTTGGAGAAAACTTGGAAAAAAAATTCTAGAAAACAAGGTTTTGAGGAAACGACAAAAGGGATCAGGCTGAAATTTTCACCGAAGATTGTCCTAATATAATTGTATGTCTGATAGAAGTTTGGGGCCTATTAGTTCCGTAGTTTGCTAGTTTCCAAAAGAACTGGAAAAGAAAAATGACTGGAGAAAATTTTGTGTTCGTGGTTTTGAGAAAACTACTAAAGGAACAGTTTTCATGGAAGGTAATCTTTATAAAGGATCAGGACCGATAGGAATTTTGTGCTTATTTGTTCAGTATTTTCGGAGAAAACTGGAGAATAAAAGATCTTTGGAAAAAAGATTTTTTCAGGATTTTGAGGAAATGGTAAGAGGGATAAAACTGGTATTTTTTCGAAAGGGAATAATTACATATGAGCAGGTCTGAAAAAAGTTTGGTGCTTATTGGTTCAGTACTTTTGGAGAAAATTGGAAAAAATTCCTGGAAAATAAACTTTTCCAATATTCTGAGAAAATTACTGCGAGAATAAAGTTGAAATTACAGTGGCAGATATATTTCATACAGGAGTAGGTCTGGTGAAAATTTCATAACTACTGCTTTAGTAGTATTTGCAAAAAATGTAAAAAACTGAAAAAGATATCAATAAAACATTGATAGTGCTGTTTTTACAATATTATGAGAAAACTACTCAGTAAGGTAAGTAAAAATGAATTTTTTAAATATGCTTTTATAAGACAAATAAAACTGCTCCCATCAAAGTCCCGTGTCCAAAACTTAAAAAAAAAAACATATACTAGAAAAGAAAAACAATCTGACGCCATGGGGATTCAAATACAACCACGAACTCAAGAGCCACATTATTACCCTGGTGCCACAGACATGAGATAAAAATCTGGAAGTAACTACAAGGATCTGTGATCAGACAAAGAGGACCTTTTTTCAGCTGTTTTCATTTGCGTCCATAAATAGATGATGAAAGAAAAGTGCTCGAGAGAATAAAAAAAGACATCTGCCTGATTAAGCTGTTTTTTAACTGTAATAAACAATCTAGCTGATCCATTCTGAAAAATATGATATGAAAATAAAACAAAATAATGATAACAGAATAAAATTACAAAAAAAAAAAAAAGTAATAAGTATCATAAAGATTTGATCACAGGTCACTGGGAAGACAAGCCAGGTTTTTTAGTAAGGTGCCAGAGAGAAGCTTGCCAAATTTCTGATTTAAACATCACTACTTACAACAGCACTCTAAAAACACTTATTGTAACAAAAATATCTTCTTTGACTGAACATAGACGCTTCTGAAGTAACATGAGTTAAAAAACAAGTGCCCTAATAAAAGATAACCGATAACAGCAAAACATTGATTTCAGCACCTCTAGAAGTTAGTACAAGAACTATGTCACATTTTGTTATGTTAAGTGTGATTCACACTTGGCTAGTCTTCATGTTATTAGCCAGCTACTTGGGGTACTGTTCTGTAGACAGTTAAAATTACTTGCCATTTTAACTTTTTAAAATCAACTTCAGCTTGGCAAATTGTTGTGTGAGGTTCTAATGAGATTCTTGGAATACTATCTGCTAAGCTAAAGTTAACTTTAATGGCTAAAAACAGCAAACTGACTTTAACTATTAACAGAAGAGTACTCCAAATAGCTCATTGGTAGCTACAAAACTAGTAAAGTGTGTATCAAGCTGTAGTGACTGTAATAAAAGCGAATAAAAAACAAAGAATTTGAATACTGGTCTGTGTTCAGAATGAACAACCAACGCAACCATGGTTGTTAGAATAAAGTTAAACTTTTACTCCAAGTTTACCCAATCCAAAACAACACGGATGTCGAGAGTAAATAATTAAAACACAATAGATTGTCATCAAATATTTCACTTCATTATCAAAATAATACCACATCAACCAATGAAAATTGTTATGGTAACTTTTCACCATCTATTTACCAGGATAAAACTTACCTTACCTAGGTAAAACAAGCAACTCATTCTAAATGACTGGTGATTACTAGGCTAAAACAACCAGTTCATTCGAAATGGCTGGAGTGTTTAGGTAGTTACCCGGGCATTCATTTTGAACACGTCCCTGAGGGGAGTAGAAAAAATAAATATTTGGCGAGTGTTCATTCTGCCCTTTAAATTAAGGCTCTATAGTTTCTCATGGGCATGCTTATCCACCATTTTCTTCCCAATCAAAACACTGAAATATTGAAATATACTTCAACTTTAATTTAAAATTTTTATGTTTCCTTACATGGGAGATATTGAGATATTTATTATTATTCATTAGTAATTTTCATTAATATTTGAGATTATAAAACAGAATTTCCAAGATATCTTGGAAATGAAAAGTAGATGGTAGGATTGAGCTAAAATTTTCAAATGATATTGAAATAGCTTATTTACCACGGTTGATGGCTTGATACGTGGAACAGGGAAGCGAGATATTTCCATTTTATAAAGAAAAAAAATTATGGATTTTTGATACGATACTGTATTGATATATGGGGTCAAAATATCGATACGTATCAATACTCAAATATGCTTCGATATAACATCACTACTCTCTTTATGTGCTGTAATTCAAAAATGTGACAAAAATCTTCAACCATCATCATCATCATCATCAATGAAAAGTCAACTTAGTTTAACATTCTGCACATCCAAAGCTGCACATATTTTATAGTGAAAACAGACATCTCCCTATCAAGCTACAACACATGTGCAGTAAAGTAAATGAAGTTGAGAAATTGTTTATGATAATGATGATGATGATGATGATGATAATAATGATGATGATGATGATGATGATGATAATGGTTGAGATGTTTGTCACATTTTTGATCACCTGTTAGAAATCTCTTTAGCTGTATGTCTCTGAATAGCACTTATATCTGACAATTTCGGATGTAACAGAATTTTTCATTAAAAAAACAGCCATTTAAAAATTTCTCTCTGGAATTTCTACTTTATATTTTAAACTGACTCCTCCACATATTTATCAAAAGAATATTGTATTACATATAATTTTTATACAAAGCTGATTATGAATCTAAATGTTGCAATATTTATGTTCAAACGTATGTTATCTAACACTGATCAAATTATTAAATTTGAAAATACAGTCCAATTAATTTTAATGCACATTTTAATTTTTTCACAATTTTTAAAACACTGATAAAATTTAAAACAGTGTTAAACAGTGCTTATAAATAATAATTATTATAATCGAGACAGCAGGTGCACCTTGTAGATATAATCGATAATGCAAAAAATTTAGAATTACCTAAGAATTGTTCGATTGCTTTCGGCCATTTAGTGTAACACTTATTTTGCCATATCGAACACAGCTTTTTACTAGGTAAAGTACCTCATCTATATATCAATAAAAATATAAATGTTCGTTTGTCATTAACCTGAAATCTCCGAAAATTCTTCACCGATTGCTTTGAAATTTTGAGGAATTAAGCGAAGTTGACACCGCGGGCAGTTAGTAAAACAATATTATTAAGAGACGCACAGACAGTGATGTGACACTTACAGAGTAGTGACAGCAACCAAAACCAACGTATTTTCATTTTTTCATTTATGTTGCATGCAATATAATAATTTTATTTTGAAAAAAACTGGTAGTTGATAGGCAGGTAGCCTAACGAAAATTAAAATCGAGGGTAAAAAGATCGATCTTCCAAAACTTAAAGAGATGGCGGATCCAGTCATAAATCAACTATCGAATCAACTGGTTTGATTGAAACTGATTTAAGTTTGATCAATCCTTTTGATCTTTTTATGATCGATTCTTTTTTATCGATTTTTGATCGGAAACAATGGTCACTAGCGTCGCAATTCTGACGCTGACAACGGTATGGGCTGTATTGTCTCTGGTTGGTTCGCACCGTTTGTATTTTTACGCCTTGGTCTTTTTGTGAACTGTTTCCGTTATTTCGATCCTTAACTTACTTTTATTATCTGCTTGAGGCTTTCAAGTTTGAACATGTCATTTTTTTCATTACGATTGTAATTATGCATGTAGGCAGGTAGATAGTCGTTTTAATATCGAGTTCGATCTTATTTGCCATGTGTTGACAAATATTCCATTGTCATTGGTTTTTTCAACTCCTACACTGCTTCAGTTTAGTTTGTTGCTGTTGTACTGTAATTTTCAAATGTCAAATACCAATTCTATCAAGATTTATGTTAATATTAATTACTAAATAACGATTCTTACTTGTGTGTTGTAAAAAATTTTATGATGAGCTCCGTGACGAAAAACGCAGATAATTCAACGAAGTCTTATACTACCATGGGTAAGTTGCGTTTGAATTAGAAATTAGAATATTCTTATTAAAATAGTCATCTTAATAATTGTCCCCTCCTGAATACCTATAATGTAACATATATTTCGTTCTAAATAAGTTGTCGATTCTCATTCGAGCAAATTCTTATGCCTCCGGTATAGGTACAAAATTGAAGGTTCGTTTTAGCTGTCTGTTCTTGTTCCTTGCGTTGTGTCTTTAACATTATTTTGAAATTACTGCATTCTTTTAAATTCTTGTCTGTTACTTACATTCTTTAACATTTATTTTCGCGTTCTCGCGACATACTGTTCTAATTGCATTTAAGTCGATGTTGTTAAGAATTTTTGGGACTAAATGGTGGATACTGTTTTGCTCATGGTTAAAATTTTTCTGTACTGGAACGAAAATTAGTTTGATCATTTTTTTTCGAACTGCCATCCGTGACAGTGTCCCGCTGAGGTGCCTCTTGGGTCAGTGAGATCTATCCTAAGTCTTGTAACCTAACCGTCTAATGGTATCATGTAACTCAAAGAGATTTCTTATGATGGTATCATGAGAGGGAATCCCCAAAAAACTTACAATGGTATCTTCACGAGCGAAACCCCCAAATGGAAATCTCAGAATGGTATAATGGTTGGGGGAATCGTCATCAAATGAAGTACCTTATAGCTTGAAAACTATTGCGTTTTAATATGTTATAAGCTTTGATGTTTCAGTAATCCGTTCAACATCTTGTTCAATATCTGTCAGCATATTAGCCTCTCATTAGCCCGCAAATTCCCTCATATGAAGATATCTCAATTTTCTCCAATAACAACTTCTATAATATTTCGTACAATTTTCATGTTTCAAGAGTTCACTTGTACCCTCCCTTTGGATTATGCTATTGAATAAGGACCGTACGTTTTGTTCCATATGTTTCATTTGTATTCCTCGTGGCAAAACACCTATTATTTCTGTAACTTTTTGGTCCACCTTCATACGTTTTCCATTTATATAACTGTAACAAGAAAGTTTAAAAATATGCCCGAATTAAACAGATATTGTTGAGTACGCTAGTTTGTTTTTTATTTTCAGGTAGCCCTGTCGAATTCAGGCTGATTTTCAAGAAAACGAATTTTAGCAAAATGACTAATGGCGAAGACGTTTATTCTCCGACCTGCATGGTTTATAACTTGCCATGGAAAATCCAGATTCGACGGTTCAAGTTAAATGGAAAAATTCATTTAGGATTCTATTTAGTGGTAAGTAATTTTTATTACATAGGTATTGAATTTTAATTACTACGAGATACAAACAGAATTAAATCCATATTTAATTGTTGAAAAAAATTAAAAAAAAAAGTTTTTTATATCGAGTTTATAAAGTGATAATTTGGTGTGATTCGAACATAAGCTCGATTCACACTTTGCTAGTTTTTAAGCTACTAGCGAACCATTTGGGGTGCTATTCAATTAATAATTAATAAATAATAATAAATAGTTTCAATACCTATTCAAAATTGAGTGTATAATGGACAAAAAAATGTTTAATTAAGGGGTGACTTATGAAAAAATTAATCTATAATTTCGTATGCCGTCTGACCTATGTAGCATGTATGTCCTGGCAGTTGAATGTCTTGAAAATATTAGTTCTTTTCTCTTCCAGTTTTGAAATAATTATTATTTTTCGGGGTGTTTTCTCATTTGTTCTCTTGGTTGACAGTTTTTAGTTCACATTCCTAGATCCCATTTTCTTTTAGTCAAATGCGGATGTTTGGTGATTGTTATTTCCCTTTATTTCAGTGCGATGAAAAATCACTCAAACAATGGAGTTGTGAAACAACTGCAGAACTTACCATCGTTTCGCAGATGACAGGCGTGATGAATCTAACCCGGAGTAATTTTTCATCATGCTGCTTCAAACTTTTGGTTTTTTGATTAAATTATGTTGAACTTTAACTTTTTTCAACGTTTTAGAAGAGAAACTTATATTTACCAACAAAACCAAGAGCTGGGGATGGGATACCTTCACTGATTGGGACGTAGTTTGTGATCCTGTAAAAGGATACAATAAAAATGACTGCGTTAAATTTGAGGTAGTCTATGTGTATGAAAATATCAAAAAATTAATTTTGTGTTATAGATGTTTTACTCTTTTATCTTCTTCAGATTTACATTATAGCAGACACTCCCATAGGTGTCGATTTGAATTTCAAAATTAATTTTGTCAATAATTTTAAAGAAGGTACGTACGTAAATTTCGGTATATTTTGTTTTAAAATAGTAGTGTGAAAATATTTTTTATTCAAACTCATGCCGAAAATTTGGTAATTTATTTAGTGTAAGTAATACTGAGGCTACTCTAAATGCTATTACAAGAGATATAATAGTTAAGAAATATAAATAAATGAAATGCCAAAGAAGAAGCAGGGCCACAGTCAGTCGGTTTTGTTAGAAGTGGTATATATAGGATTCTTAAGGAACCAAAATTTTTTGAATCCACAATTACCTGAGTTTCAACGTTTTAATCAAGTTGAAACTGGAATACATCGATATATTTCCTATTGGATTTCGTGTGCTTATAAATTTGGATTCTCCTTTTGAAATATAACACAAACTCGAATTGGTGGTTGAAGAACAAACGAGCTTGCTAGGGGACATAATCCACTGCCCTTATTCTGCACACTCCCGAGAAAAATCGATGAACAAATTTTGCCTTTTAATCAACGTTTAAACTTACTTTTGAAATTTTGAAATTTCACTTCCAGGATAAATCCCAAATCTTTCAAACACTAATGTAGGCGAAGGAGTCAGCCTTTATCTGTGTTGAAGACAGTCCCCTCTCTCTTTTGTCTATCAAATTATTTAACTGGGCGTGAACCAATTTTTTTGCATAGTAAAATATAACATAATTTTCTTCCTATATTCAGGATTTGATGCTTCTCTCTTTTTTTTTAGATTCCACCCGGGTAACATGCACTGAGTTAGATCTAAACTGTTCTCGCGGCAACAAAAAAACACTAGCTCATCGCTGTGGAATCTGTTTCTTGAACCAAAAAAAATGAATGTCAATTTTACTAATTTAGAAGCCAAGTAGAAATGAGTTAATGGGATGAAACGCTTTCAGACAAATTTGTTTTCCCCTCTTTATATAGATATCAGCGCATTTTTCGATAATTGGGCTTAATTGCTTCGTTATTTCTGAAGTAGATTATATCATTTTAGGTTCAGATTCATTCGACTCAGTTATTGAACACACGACTATACCATGGAAGTTGATTCAAGTTCAACCTCTCCTTCGAAGAGTTAAAAAAAAAATTACCTTTTTTCTTTTTTTTTTTATGCGAGTATAAGAAGGCAAAATAATGTACCTATGTATATTTTTTAAATCTCTCCCCTTGCAGAAGAGCTATGTATGGCAGTGATTGAACAAATAGCCCTTCAGTAAGAAAAAAAAGGTTGCGAAGTTGAAACTTATTTTTTTGATTTGTCTCTTTCAGGCCATCAGATTTTAGATGAATTATCAGCTATGAAAAATTTCGTGAGAAAAGGTAAGAACTGTCATCAAGCTTTTCTCTTGACTATTGTTGGCAAAAAGTTTAAAAAAACTTTTAAATTGGTTTTTAACACCGTCAGTTTTATAAGGAATTACCTAATTCTTGAAAAAAAATTATGATCTGTAGTTATCATAATTAACGATTTTTGAGATTATTTCTAACCTATAAACAAACTACATTTTTTTGTATTCATAAATTGAACGATGATCTATATGATAAGGCGTATCTCTGTTATTAATCATTTTTTTCCCTCAGAAAATCAAAAGATGATGGAAATTTCTGTGAAACATTTGAAAGATGAATTTGCCAAAAAACTGGATGAATTTATGGAAACTGTTATGAAAAATATGAAAGATAACGTTGACAAAATACTGGATAAAAATATGGAAATGGTTATGAAAAATTTCAAAAATGAATTGAACAAAAATGTTAGTAAAAATCCCAAAACTACTAAGAAGAATTTCATGGATGAATTCGACCAAAAATTAGGTAATGAAATATCATTATTTTTCTATTTTACTAACTGTTAAAACCGACGTTGCTCGAGTAGCAGTGTATAAGTTTTCAGGATTCGAATCTTTAAAGGTTATGCAACTATTTTGACATACTTTTTGTTTTTGCCCTATTGCTCCGCCTCCCACAAAAAGCTGCCGCTACGAAACTCTTATTATCAACTAGAGACCCATAACCCTGAGTGCTGGAGAGTGGATGGTTTAGGTTGGCTGTTTATATATATATATAAAATAAATATCTACTTTGACTTGAAATTTTTTGAAATGATTCTCCGCGAGACTTTGTAGTACCTACCAGACTTATTTCATTATTAGAAAATTTCAAATAATAATGATCAGTTTGGTTATTCAATTTACCAGAGTAATAATTTTCTTTTGTCCTTCTGTATTTTTTCTGCAGATGCATCTGTTAAATATTTGCAAAATGAAATATTTTCACTGAAAACAGAACTTCTGAAAGCTTACTCCACTTCCCTTTGTAAGATACCAGAATTTGAATTTACTTACCTTATACTTGTTATTAATTTGATTATAATTTGTAATATTTCAATTTTGTTTGAAATTTAAAGTGGCATCAACTTTGAACATTAAAAGTGGAATCACGTTTCCCAGTTGCCAGAAGAACAAAGAAGGTATCATTAATTTTATTATTATTATCAAAGAACCAGACTTTTTTTTCTGTAATAATATGTATCTATAATTACTCATGTAGTACCTATAATATTAACGAAACTATTAAGTCTATTTTTGATTCTTTAGGCCGAAGTAGAACTTCATTATTAATTATTTTGTAGTTATATTTTTTCTTATTTATAATTTCTTTGAGACACAGTCCGTTTGATATTTCTCCATTTTATTTCGTCAAATTGTTTAACTTGTTTGTATGTGGTAAAAAAAAATGAAAAAAATAGGAAATCCAATTTTTTTTTTGTTGAAAAAATCAGTTATTTTTGTTTGTTTCTGAGGTGAAACTGTTCAAAATAGAACAAATTACATTAGAACACAGTTTAGAAGTACAAAAATCAGGGTTCATTAACTTAATTAGCCACTTATTTTTCTCCATCTTGTGTATTTTTTTCACCAAATTGAACGAAAATTACTCTTAGATTATCGAGCGAAAAACATATAGGAAAGGCCTATTTAGTTCTGTTCTGCAAAATTTCACCGCTTCATCGAAAAAATTATTTGACAGGTAACGGATTAAGTGGCACCTACTTTCTTTCACTTACCAGTGTCGCAGTCAAGATTTTCCTAGAGGGGAGGGATTGGATGAGAAAACATTTTTCCTCTTTTCTTTTATCACCTGTGACAGATTTTAAAAACTTTTTTCTTATTAGAAGAGGGACCACAGGCGAAGTTCGGTCAGACCTTCAGAGTTGACCAAAAAATTTGAATTAGAAAAAGTCAACCTTCACTTTCCAAGCCAGGGCTATATGTAGGATTCATTTCAAAAGTGAGGAGAAATCAAGAAAAAAACTTTCTGTGTATTTTGGTACTGTGAATTTCTGATTTTCTTACCAATTTTCATTATCATGAAATTAAAAACCATAATGGTCTCACTATGAAATATTGCTTTAAAAGATTCCAAAAAGGGATTTATCTCCCTAATCCCCCTGGATATGCCACTGTCACCATAGTTTGATTATAAAATCTTGAAAAAAAGACCATGAGTTCCACTGGGACTCATGAAGGATTGATGTGTTAACATACGAGTGTGGTTGTGATCATGCAAGTTGCATATGCCAACTAACACACCCAAACGAAAGTTACAATATTATAAAACGTATGAGTTACGCAAATCTGACAATTGCAACTCTTGTTTTATTCCACTACTATAGACAGAGTTCTAAGATGTTTACATATCAAAAAATAACTTCCCGATGTGTGTTGGTGGTGTACAGATGAATTTGACCATGTTTAAAGAGATAGGAAAATTCTAGTAAATGTATTGAAATAAATCAAACGAACAAAAAAACTTTTTCGCTTTTAACTTAACATTATAATCTAAATGTTTTCACATTCGGATCTGTTGACTGTGATAACTATTGAGTGATTTATTTCTTTTTTGTGCTTCATTGGTTATTTCTACTCGTATGTTTGTTCTCATTAATTTTTGACCATGGATTTTATCAAAGGCGGTGATAGAATGCTGAAAATGATTTTATCAAAATAATATACTTGGAGAAAGATAGTTGGTTGAAGTCAATAAAATAAAATTCAGCTGTAAATATACTTAATGAAATTTAGCCCTTTTTAATTATAACATTTATGGAATTTTTTGGAATTTTTTCCAATAAGTTTTCAGTACATTCCTTTACTTTTGAAGAACTGACAGAAAATTTTGTAATTATGAATGAGTTTATGAATAAAAACACACCTTATCTCTATATATTATAAAATACTACAGGCTAAAAACTGTTGCTGGAAAAACTGGACAGATTTACATGAGATTTTCCAGAAAAAATTGTGTTATTCCAAAGAAGATTTATTGCCATCAAGAAAGTCTGCATCTCTCCCGGGGACAAAGTTACAATTATTTACCATCTGTGAAAACAGAAAACGGACAGAACATTTCTTGAACCGAATAAAAATTAGTTGGAAAAGAGCATGGAGAAAAACTTCTCCCCTCTCTTTGTTCATCATGACGAGTACTGGTTGATGTGTTGAATATAATTCTCTTTCTTACACTCTGCTTCGTGGTGTTTTTTTTTTTTTTTTTTTCATCAGATTTCATTTGGGTCTGCAAAAAAAAAGGTTAAAACAATAATTGGACACTGCAAGTGAAGCTATGGGTAACAGCTCGTTTTTATTATATAAAATGATATTTTGTAACAGCATCACACCGCTTCTACCAAAGTGATTTGGACAAAATGTTAGCTCAACTGATGCTTATATCTAGAGGTCTTTTGCGAAGTTTGATTTCATAAGCTTCCTCCTGAAAACTGCAATTATTCTCGAAAGTTTCAATTATATCTATATTATATAAAATGATAAAAGTTTCGTTTATGTTCTAAAAACTCATTTTTCAGGTTCTTTTGGAGAATTTAGTTTTAAAAGTTTCACCCGGAAATCTATAATTATGCTTAAAAGTTTCAGTAATGTCACATATTAAAGAAGAATGAAAATTTCACTTTGAAAAGTTTCATCTTTATTTTAAAAGGTTCTATTTTCAGGGTCTTAAGTTTCATTTTTGCTTCAAATTAAGGTTTAATTTTCAAGATCTTATTGGAAGTTTGTTTTTGAAAGCTCAACCCTAAGAATCAGTTTCACTTTGAATAGTTTCATTTTTGCTTTGGAAGGTTTAGTTTTCAGGGTCTTTTGGGTTTTGAAAGCTCTGCTCTGATCACTGTAATCAAGTTAAGAAATTTAAATGACCGTCATATATGAAAGAATCAAGGTTCAACTTGGAAAATTTTCATTTATGTTTTGAATAGTTTCATTTATGGGGGTATTTTGGGAAGTTTAGTTTTGAAATCTCCACCCTGAAATCTGTAGTGAAGCTCTACAATTTCTGTAATCTCACATAATATGAAAGAATAAAGCTTACTTTGTAAAGTTTCAGTTTTCTTTAAGAGGTTTCATTTTCAGGGTCTTCTGAAAATTTAGTTTTTGAGATGTGTTAGATGTAAATATACTGAAAAGTTTAAATGGCGTCATGTATATTAAAGAATTTGGGTTCACTTGAAAAAGTTTCCTCTTAGATTTGAAAGGTTTTGTTTTCAGTGCATAAGTTTCATTTTTGTTTTTAAAGGTTCATTTTTAGGGTATTTTGAGAATGTAGATTTAGAAAACTCAACCGTGAAAGCTGTAATTGAATTCAGGAGTATTAATAACAGAATGAAGGTATGTTTTCAAAAAATGTTGTTTATTCTTTGAAAAGTTTTATTCAGGGTCCTATGAGAATTTCAGATTTTAAAGATCCATCCTGAAAGCTATAATTAAAGCCAAAAGTTTAGATGACGCCACATATGAAAAATTGGAGGATTAAATTTAAAAATGTTGATTAAATGTTTTGAAAAGTTTCATTTTCATGATATTTTGGACGATGGGTTTCAAAAGAGTGACTGCGAGTTTGCTGCTTGTACTATAAAATCAGACAATAATCGGTTGTCTGATATCACAATTTTCCATTTATGGCCCTTAATTTTTCGAATATCTCGTTCGTTAACTGCGGCAAGTAGGTTGTAAAATAAGCTATCAATGCTGCAGTGAAAGTGCTGAAAGTATTGAGGATCAACATTAAATTCTTCTTTCCAGTGGTGTAGGTCAATGTTTTCGCAAGAGAGATGTCTGATGGAAAAAAATTAAAGCCCTCTTCTTGCATCTGTCACTGTGGTGGAACTAAAGTGAAATCCTGAGGGAACATCTGTAATTGACGAAGTCCGTAAGTACAAAGGATAAGGCAGAAAAATAATATTTTGAACTTCTTTTCCGAGTTTTTCGAAATGTATACTTTCTTATTTTGAATTTGAGATCATTTGGATACATATTCTTACTCGTTTCCCCCGTTAAAAATAAAATTGATAGAATGTTTTATGAATTCCTGATTTTTATGCCAATCGTCATTATCTGTTGTAAAAAAATGAATTATAATGGTCTAACTCTATGAAATCTTGCTTTAAAAACCTTTTTTGTTTAAAGCAAATTGCAATAGAAAAACAAAAAATTATACTAAAATGAAAGCAGCTTCAAAAAAATTGCCTGTGTTTAACTCAAACAGAATCAGCGTTGCATATATATGTTCGTTGCTCGGTCAAATGGCGTAAGAATTAGAGGTGGGCTACTAGCTAGGGTCAGTTCTTTCTAAATTCTTTAACTACGCCCCATGCTCTCAATAAATAATCTACTTTTTGACTGTGATCTAAAAATTCTTTGTCAAACCCCTCCCCAAACAAATTTTTTTGAAGAATTATGCTCTACTTACGCCACCGGCTCGGCCTCAGACATCGTAGGATTCTATATTCTGACATAAAGTGGTGGTAAGTTCTATTTGGTCTGATTTATTGGTGTTCTCGCATATGATGAGAAGATTCATATTTTAACTACGAGCTACCGACAACTCAACTGAACAGTTTTAATTTTAATCACCCAGAATGTACAACTCGCGATTTAAATGAGCCGGGAAACCCAATGCCATATTAACGCATGGGCTGAGTGGGCTTAAGCCCAGAGTAGCAAACGTGGAGAAAAAAAGAAAAAAATCTGAATTGTTTTGATTTTTTTTTTTTTTGGAATTAATTAAAATTGAAAACAATTGCTGCCCACCAAGACTTACTGTGTAAAATAGGGGTGCTGTGAGCCAAATTTGTTGAGGACACTTCCTTACTTTTTTAAAGAGAGCACTGTTTTTTTCTTTCGGTACAAAAATGTTATATTCTGCTGCCCTCAGAATAAAACTACTATTTATGAATATTCTAAAAAACAAAATACAGCTAAAAAAAATGTTTTTATTGGGTGGGTTGTCTTTCTTCATCTTAAATGGTCGCTTCCTCACTGATGTACGGGGAATCACACTAGCACTGCTACAAAATAAATTCATTTTTGTTCATATTTCGCTTCATAATGGAAATGGAAAAGTAAAATCACTAAATATGTTTGTTTTGATATTTTTCTTAGTTCCCATATTGTATCCTCCCTCCATCATATAAAGTTATTTTTTGAATATAGGTAGGGCGCAATGAGATTATTAGTCACGGGTAAAAAAAGGCTTAATGTGGCCCTGAGAAAACCATACTTTCGGTAAGGCTCTATTACCATCAGGTATACGCACGTCGTGATGATGATAATGAGCCGCCATTTTTAGTCTTTCCATCATGCATTGTTTATATTCAAGAATATTAAGAGATTGATCATTGATGATTTTACAAAAAAAACTCGAAATGTCGACTCATTATCATCATCACGACATGCGTATACCTGGATATGAAGAATCCTTCTTCCGGCGGCCAATTGACGCTAGTTCAGGTTGTAAAACGTTTAATACATACCTATAATAAATATGATAAAAATATGTATTAGGTATATAAATGAACACAACATAAAAAATTGGGCTCATGTGCGAATTATGTCATTATTTTTCCGAATCTATTTCATAAATATGCTAAACTCTAAATACCTACCGAACGTTTTTCGCTTCATCTACCAATTAATTTCCTGTAGGTACAGGTATTATGTATTAATACGATTATTTCATAGGTGGAGACGATGAGGACGTCGAGACTGAAACTGATGACTATAATGAAGAAGAGATAGGCAACACGAAGGAAAAGGTTAATGATTCCTCCTTTGAAGATAAAAAGTTTGAAACCTCTATAGAAGATAAGAAACTTGATACCGCTAAGGACGTAGAGAATGAAGACATCAAGACTGAAATTGATGAAAATGATGAAGGAAAGATAAGCAACTCGAAGAAAAACGTTGATATCGTAATTGATCATGAAAAAGTTGAAACCACTGTCGATGGTCAACAATTTGAAACTACAATGAATGACGAGAAAGCTGATGGAGGTCCTGTTTTATCGTCCATTTTGAATATTTTAAAGTAAGGAAATTTTCTTACGAAATTTCATTTCATTCAGATTTCATTTTTTGCGCTGTTTCATTCAAGTACTGGAACATGTAGGTCGATAATTTTTGTTTTTTATTTATTTTTAGTGACTTGAAAAGCAAGATAAGACCAGAATCGCCTACTATACCCTGCCACACATATCCCATTTATGCGAAGTCGTATTCTAGTGTTGCGGAATCATTTTGCGGTTACAACAATCCCGGTTCTCATATTTCTCATTCAACAGCAAGAATAGAGCCGTATAATAATCATTATGGCGGATTTCATCCTTCTTGGCATGTATATCATCCGCATTTTCAGACTCCATTCGGTCATTGCGGATTTTCGAGTGCAATGAAACGGTAATTTACTCATGAATCATAATCTAGTGCAGGCTATATCAGTGTATTCCTTATTCTTGGGCTTACCTATAACGTTTTGGAGATAAGATTTAGCTCCTTTTTTCTTAATTTTTATAGGTTTAAAACAAAAAAACTTTTGGTCAGCAAACTGTGCTAGAAAAATAAGGTTTCGGAAAAACACTTCGTCTGGCACTAAAAGTAAAACACTGAATTGAATTTTATCACCTATACAAAAACAAACGTACCACAAGTACCATCCGGTTGATCCGGACCAAATCAATATTTCCGGTCCTTCCTTAGTAATAGTGTTTTTATCAACTTTCGATCAGCCAATAAACTTTCAAAATCGGAATAAAAACAGATGTAGTGGAAGTACCATCCGTTCGATCTATACCAAAATTAACAGGTCTGATCATCATCTTAATGCTAATATTTGTAGCAAATTTCGTAACTATCGTACATTATATATACACGTATAGGTTTTCTTGTTTATTATATTTACTATACATAACTTATATCACTATAAAAAACTTAAATCCGAGAAATTTGTTGGCTAAAATTATACTTTATTATTTGGCTAAATTAAATTCACATGCGCCAACTATCAAGATTTTTCATTGTTTACAGAAATTCCACAGAATTAACAATTTGAATGTTGTTACCATATTTTTGTCAGCAAAAGCATTACACACCATGAAAATAGAGGAAAATGTTGCGTGACCGGATATCGGGTTTCACATAGTTAGTTTGATTTACAAAAAAGTGTCTGCATACAGGATGTACAAAAATCGTCTTCCATACTAAATGGGTTTCGAAAAACTCATCGAGACAAGCAAAAAATTCTATTAACATGTGTTTTGAAACTAGTTGTTTCAGAGATACAATATGCTCCCAAATTTTCAAAATTTTCATAATTGAATCAAATGAGAAAGTTCAAAAAATTCTTTGAGTGCATCTTATTGTAGGTTCTCTTCGAATACATTGAAAAACATGTTCTTTCGACCAAGTCCCTATATTCGATACTTACAAAATTAAATTGTTTGAAATTTTACCATGTCTAATGTTACTTTTTTTTAAATTCTAAAAAAAAAAAAACTGCTATCAGTATTAGAACTTACAGCCTTTATATAATATGTACTGCCATCCTTTGTAAATTTTGTCTTCAATTGAATGAATAAGCAACTTATTTGACACATGCATAAGAGCTTGAATCTCTATAACATTTCTTTGGGTAGTTACTATCAGAAACAGATAGCATTTTCAGGGAATGAAATTACTCCATTTTGCATGCGAATATATAGATATACATTTTATATGATTTCGTTCCCCAAAACATTTTATCGTTGAAGAATGCAACTAGGAGAATCAGCCCTCCATTGACCATTACATACACTCAAGGTATATATACTACTTTGTTACTAGGTAAGCTTGATCATTTTGTTAGTGTGCTAGTGTGAGTAAAATACGTCACACGTAGGAAACTAAATACATGAAATATTATTCTTCACGGTCAATCAGTTTTATGTGTGCTCTTGTGTGTAAAATTTATCATGTAAGAAAAGGAAAATCCTCGTAATATGCACAATCGAGGCTACCTAGTAAAAGTTCATATTCCTTGCATTCACTCTTAAGGTTTTTAAAAGATAAACTTTTATTTTTATTTTTTGGCTTTAACTTCATGTGGAAATGAACATTATTTGATTGCAAAAGGTTGAAAGAACATAGAAATATTGAAGTTTCATTTTTTTTGGCTTTAGCTTTATGCGAATTTTGTTGCGGAAGGTCGGCTGAAATATTAGTATATTTCAAAATCGCAGTAGTGAGTAGAATAAAAGCTGATATAAATAATAAGTTGGGTTAAAAACGAGTTTTAAAAAAATACACTTTTATAATTTGAAGAAGAAAATAACAGCAAAAGAAAAAATGAAATTTCTCACTTTTTTTCCCAAGACAGAAACAAACAAAAATTGAAAAAAACAACTGATAAAAACGGATATAAGTGTATGTGTGCTTGTGTCGCAACTGAAAGCAGCGCTGAAGTTGGTCATCCGGTGTACTTCAAAGAATTGAGTGAGTAGAATAAAAGCGTATAAAAAGGATACGGCCATGAACTTTTTGCTTCTCTCGCTTTGTTCTACAAGACTTATTTGGCTTGGGAGACTATTTTTGGATACTCTATATACCTTGGTTTACCCATATACATGAATATATTTACATACGTGTAGTGGCAGAGACACTACAGTTGTAGGCACTTATAATTAATGTGTGTTTAACGTCCATAGGACTACAAAATATACGTCGTCACACACCTATCTCGCTCACTAGATCCGTAACGACTACAGCGACCTCCTCAGCCCAGTCACTCGCCTACCTACATTTCTTCAGTAGGCGAGTTCCCTTTACGCCCACCAGGCGCGCAGGAGATTGTGGATGTTCCCACCCACGATACTGGGGGTGGTGTCCATTGTGAATCCTTGGGGATTCACTCGTCCCTACAAGATCTGTAAAAAAAGAGATTAGTTGGCATACACACACAAGTACACAAATGATATTTATTTACAAAAATTATATACATATATGGTACAAGTTACTACCATTTATAAACTGGGCCACAAATCTAAAATAAGTATAATAAAACGAAGTTTATTTCCTCTGAAGTTGAGATCCACAAGTGGGTCCCATCTTCTGACTTGTGGTCCAACAAAATTGCCGGACAATTCATTGGAAGGGCAGTCAGGTGTCAGCGCTATAAAGGAGTGACTCTGTAAGGAAGAAAAATAAGAATTAGCAATTTTTTAAATGAATTTGTGACACTGACAAGGTTATCACAAGTTCGGTGTGTGTGGATTGCGATCCGCTATCACCTCTACCCGCTGATCTGAATAGGTAGCTGGATGGTAGAGTAAGTATTTGGCAAGGTTGACTTGTCATGACTTCAAAGATAGCACAACTCCAGTGGTGCCACCGGCCATGGAGTTGTAGGTAGTGCGTGCATGTATGCCTGCTTTTACAGATCTTAATCGGTGATGTGAGGCGTACAGAATGAGGATCGAAAGAACTTGAGACTTTCTACTTTAATGACATTTTATTAGCGACTAAAATATGTTTCACAAACGAAATATGAAATGGCGAAGCAACAGCAGTTATCGAATCGAAAGTAGTAGGGGAAGCACTTTGTGATGAGAGTATACATATGACATATATATATATATATATATATATATATATATATATATTGTGTTTGTGATGATGATGAAGAAAGAGAGAAGGTGGGATTTCCGTTACAACACTCCCCTGAAATTTTACCGTTTGAGTTCTTCATCATGTTCAATGCTGAAAATAAAACGAATTATTATTTCTAAAAAAAATATTTTAAGTAAAAAAAATGATATATGCATAAAAATAAAAAATAAAAATATTGACATCGTATTATTCAAACATTATTGCGGTAACTTTGGTTCCCAAAATAATTTTGTTATGCTGTGCTTCAAAAAAAATGATTAAAATAAATGAATAAATAAAATAAATAATATGGTAACATGC
Organism: Ericerus pela; assembly: GCA_011428145.1. Lineage (NCBI taxonomy): Eukaryota > Metazoa > Arthropoda > Insecta > Hemiptera > Coccidae > Ericerus > Ericerus pela. The sequence goes on along the minus strand of WOFM01000570.1, from coordinate 66,802 downwards.
ATGGAATATTCAATATTAATATATGAAATGAAATATGGTAGTATATAGAACAAAAAAAAAAAATTATTAACGTGTAAAAATTGGTAACATGCAAAAATATCGAAGTATTATAAGTAACGAATGATTCATTCATTGTATATTTCTAGTAGATAAAAAAAAATTAGAAAAAAAATATTCACAAACATGTATTACATTAAAGGAAAAAAAATTGACAAAGGTATTTGCGATTACGAGTTCGTTGAATTTGAAAGAAAAACGTTACGTTTCGTATCTTATCTAAATCGTATGACATGTAAAAGATTGTAGGATGATATACGTTGCATCGCTTATTATCTTTCGTGCATTGCTATTGTATCTGAACTGGCGTCTAACATGTTTTTTGATAAGGCAACCTTTTTTCGATTTATCATATTTGCGGTCATGTAATGGGTTTTAATCTTTATTGTGTTTATTGTTGGTGGATTTTCTTTCATCATTCGTGTGGGAATATTTGGTGTATTTCTCTCACGCTTGTTTGAAAATGTATAGGGTTTTTATTGTGCGAATTGTAGGGTTTATTCTTGCTCGATTTTAATGCTGTTTTCTTTGTTGCAATTTTCAAGAAATCGAATATCTATTTCTTGCAAGAATTTTCTAGTAAAAGGTATTGTTAAGTGCTATTTTTGCAATAATTGAAGGTTAATTTTTCAGCAATTATTTTCATATTACGACTTCTATTTTGGACTTGGGACGATTTGTACTTTGAAGGGAAATTTTCTAATATATTATTACTTTGAAATAAACGAATTATTATATTATTATGTGTATATGTTAGTGTTATTTAATATTTTGACAATTATATTCTCGAATTTTGAACGATCCAAAGATTTGGTCAAAATGTCGGCCAATTGATTCTCAGAGCTCACAGTTCTAAAAAATATTTTTTCTTCTAATGCCTCTAATATCGAGTAGCATTTAATCATTAGGGCCCTTGATTTTTTCTGGCTACCCCCTGAACATATTTTTTGTGTTGAAATATTATCTTCTATAATGTCTATTATCAATTTTTCTCCAAAAATTTCATAATTCATATATTGTATCACCTTTATAGTATCTAGGGTGTCAAAAACTGCAATTATTCCTGCTGCAGTACTCGATGAAGTGTGAATAGTTTGTTTAGAGCAATTCCACTCCACCAAGTCTCCATTAGCAAATAACATAAATCCAGTTATCGACTTTCCCTTTTTGAGATTATTTAATTCTATATTTGTTTCATCGACTTGGGGTGCATAAGAGGCATCAATATAAGCCTGTATGCCATCCCCTTCAGATTTATATATTATATTGTAATTCTTTGTTGTATTAACATACCTAAAAATTCTTTTTACGTAATTTTTGAGTGTATCATTGGAATTATTTTGAAAATGAGAAAAGAAATTGATGGAACAATATGTCCGGCCTTGTGAGTCTTGCTAAATATAATAGCCCTCCTATCATTGATCTATATTCAGTATCGTCTCTTCCATTTTCTATTTTGTCTATTTTCAGTCCTGTTTCCATTGGGGTATTCGTATTTTTTAACTCCGAAATTCCAAATTTCTTCAACATTTTTTCTATATGTTTATATTGTTATAGTATTATGGTATTATTTTCGATATTTCTTATTATTTCTAGGCCTACAAAGAATCTTGGATTATTTATTATAGTAATTGTAAAGTCCTTTTGCAACTCCTCATTTATTTTAGTGATAGATAATTGCGAGTTTGATGCAATTAATATGTCGTCCACATACGTTAAAAATATATTTTTTCTTCATTATTTATTATTGTATAAAAACATCTATCACTTTTGGTTCTAGTAAAGCCCATATCCTTCACTTTCATGTCCAATAAGTCATACCATGATTTGCTGGATGTTTTCAATCCATAAATTGATTTTTTTAATTCGAATACCTGGTTCGTATTTATATTTATCCCTTCAGGTCTCCTTACGAAAATGGGTTTTATTATTGGTGAATTTAAATATGTGGTTTTTACATCATATTGTACCATTATTAGTTTAAATCCTCCCTAAATGGGTTTGTATTTATTTCTGAGAATGTTTTCGGAATATTATCCTCTATATATATTTTATTATATCTTGACATTGACATTCATAATAATTGGGTTAATTATCCCTAAGTCATATTCATAGTCCGCTGATTTTATTGTAAGGGGTTTATTATTTATTTGTAATGATTTTATATTTTGTGTTTCATCCATTTTTACATCACATGAAATATATAATTTTGTGTTATAAGGGTCTCTAAGACAGTATCCCGTATTTGTATAGCTCATCATTATATTTTTTTCTGCCCTATGTGCCAGTTTTGGGTCAATTTTATTTTTGATTTGATTTTGCCTTTGTAGCATTCTGTCTTCTGACTTCCATAGGTATATGTCTATATGTTAATGCCCCGAAGACTTTAAGATTTTCAAATTTGGTTTTACTCCATAAAATAATTCATAAGGTGTTTTAAATCCTGCATTTGCTTTTGTGGGTGATCTATTAATTAAATAAGCTGAGGTAACTACAGCATAGGACCAATATTTTATATCTAGATTGGCATCAATCAACATGGCTCGTACTCTCCTCATTAAAGTTTGATTTTGCCTTTTGGCAATACCATTTAATTCCGGGGAATACGGCACCACATAATCCATTGTTATGCCAACTTCATTACAATAATTTATTATTTTGGCATCGGTATATTCTTTCGCATTATCGCATCTTATAGTACCTATGGGGTATTCAGGGAATTTGTTTTTCATGGATACTATAATGTTTTTAAATTCATTTGTTACCTGGCTTCTATTAGCAATAGGCATGACAAAAGTATATTTCGAAAAATGGTCTATGAATGTTAAAATATATTTTTGGTTTGCTACAAAGGGCGTAAACGGACCCATAATATCTGAGGACGCTATTTCTAATTTCCGAGTTGGTTTAGTTCTAATTCCAGTATGACCTAATCTTGAATTATTGGCAATACAACATATCTGACAATTTACAAAATCTTCATCCCTAAAGTTCAGGTTTTCGGGAATGCCAACTGCCAAAGTTTTTAATTTTTGCAGGTATCTGGCATTTAAATGCCCAAGCCTCCTATGTATTATTAATTTTTTATTAATATTATTGTTTATTTGTGGTTTATTAATATTATTATTATTTTCATTATCTTCTGTTATTATTTCCTCATTTTCACCCCCCTGAGGTGATTCAGTATTGGTATCGTCGTCCTGGATTTCCAATTCTAGGGTAAAATCATCCCATTCATCATCTATATTTTGAGTTACGGAGGCACATATTATATTTTGTTCACCATTATTAATATCATTATTTAGCTTTTTATTATTATTTTCGACATTATAATATATATAAAAAATTCCTTCCTCCTTTTTTGCAGTCATTATTATTTCTGCATTTTCAATGAAGTAAATATTTGCAATATCTTTTTGCTGATCGATATTGATCATTCCAGTGTTTGTTATTTTTATTGCTGAAATAATATCTAGGTTCAGATCCGGCACATAATGGACATCATTCAACTCTATCAATGACTGAATTTTATTGAGATTTTCGACTTTGATCACCATCCTATCTGTTTGAGTGGCATATAAAAATGTATTTTTTCCCGCACATTGTAATTTGATTGGGGTCACAAATTTTTTAACATCTACTAATTTATTAAAATCAGACGTTAGATGTACTTCCACAGCCCCATCCAAAATTGCTTTGTGGTTCAACATTATATAGTTTTCATTATTATAATTTTTATTATTATTTCTTAATTTATTTAATAACCATTCATTATTATTTTGGTTGAATTTCTTGACCATGCAAGACATTTTTACTTGCTGTTCTGTACTATCTTTTTTATTAACATTTGGTTGACTTATGTTCGTTTTTGGGGGATAATTTCCCTGACTATTGTTTATATTATCATTATTTGTATTGGATTGTGTATTGTTATTACCACAATTCTGTGCTATGTGCCCAAATTGCCCACATTTATAACATTTCGTATTATTTTGATTATTATTCCTACCATTTCCTCTATAATTATTACCTTCATAGTTCGAGTTACCCCTATAATTGTTTCCTCTATAGTTTCCATTATTACTATTCCCATTATTATTCATATTATTATTTTGGTTTTGGTTTATTTCATTACCATTACCATTATTACCATTACTATAAAAACTATTTCTATTATTATTTCTATATCCATTTTGACCATTGCCATTACTTCTATAGTTATTCCTTCCTCTATAATTACTATATCTTCCCCTATAATTGTATCTATTATTATTTCCATTATTTCTATAATTATTGTTTGATTGATTATTATTATTATTTTGCTTTTTTAAGGTCTGATCCCTAAATTTTTGGTCAGAGTCCTCTCTCAATATTCTCTTAAAATTATCTATATTTTTTTCGTTTGGAGGTAAATTTTTCAAACTACATTTTTGCAATTGCCTGTTCGTTGCATAAAGCTAATTGCAAATTTTCCAACTCTTCTATTTCAGTAACTTCTTTCCCGCTATCTCTTACATCGGTTACCAATTCATCCCACTTTTTCAAAAAACCTTTCATGTTTCCTCCGGGTTGAAATCTAAACTCCATCCACTTTGCCTTTGCCATATTGGCTGTGACTGAAGTTTTAGTGCCATAAATATTATCTAATTTTTTTAACATTAAAATTGCTGTATTACAGTCCCTTATCTGTTTAGTAATTTCATTTGATACTCTTTCTAATACAAATGCTTTAGCATTGTCTTGCATTTTGCAATAATTCATCATACCCCTATCAGGTCTGAAATTTAAATCGTCTATGTGATTAATATATGATTGTAAAAATTCGTGTTCTCCAAAAATATCATAGTATCCAGCTCCTCTAATGACTGAAATAATCATCCTGCGCCAGTCTAAATAATATTTGCCATTAAATACTTTTCCCAATAACGCTTGTATAGGTTTAATTTCATTTGGGGATGCCATATTTTCTTCAATTTTACGAAAACCTAACATACTATTTTCTCTATTAATGACAGCTATATATTTCTTATTCTCTATTGAACCTTTTTCAATTTCCTTTATTAAATTTTCCTTTATTTTTTTCATTTTTTTAAATTCTTTTTCGCTATTCCTTTTTATATTTGTTTCGTCTAATATTATCTCACCTGTGAAGTATTTAACATAGGGTAAATTATAAGTTTCAAATTTTATATCTGTGGCAACGGGTGGTCGATGACGAACGAGTGTGTACTACACACTTGTCGACCACCTAGCGGGCCAATGGGGTAAAACCCACGAACTACCTTTTTGTGCTCACGGCTGTACATTTCGTCTGTGCATCTTAATTGTTTACTGGGCTTGGCCCGCACACATACATCTACGTATTACACGCAACCGACCAGATATGGTATTTGTGTGGTGTCGTGTACACTAATACACACAATATCAATCACTTTTTCACCTTCAAACTTTTTTATTAATTCCTCTAAATCCTCCTTTTCAATGTTATACTCACCAATTTTTCCTTCAAACAAATTTATTGTAGGGGACATAAATAATTATTCAAAAATTTTACTCCTTTATCCTCAGTTCAAACACAATAATTGCATAAACATGAAAAATAATTAACTTCAATAAATATTACCTTTACAAAAAAAATTTTACCTTATTATTTCTGTTGTGTCGACAAATGATTTCTGTTTTCAATGCTCCGCTGGCTACCTCCGTACTTCCTGCTTGAATTTTGTTTTGAGTTGGCCGAAAAATTTGGGTCTTCGATTTGTGGATCTACGATGAGTCCTCGATGATGGGAGCAGGTTTCCTTTGGCTGTTCACATGATCTCTTTGGCGGTCCTTTCTGGATTTAGCATTCGATGACTTCCAGGATTGGCCGTTATTAAGTCTGGAACTTCAGCTTCTAATTTTCGATTTAATTTTTAATTTTTCAAAATTGAAAATAAATTAAAATTTGAGTTTAAACTTCTCAAAAAACACGATAAATACTTCGTGTATTATTTAACAGAAAACATGAAAAAATTTTCGCACAACAATAAATGAATTCAAAAAATTATTTTTCCATCAATTCAGGATTTTTAAGTCTCTCCTCAAAGTTCTACCGCCGCGATGGCTACCTATGATGTGAGGCGTATAGAACGAGGATCGAAAGAACTTGAGACTTTCTACTTTAATGACATTTTATTAGCAACTAAAATATGTTTCACAAACGAAATATGAAATGGCGAAGCAACAGCGTTATCGAATCAAAAGTAGTAGGGGAAGCACTTCGTAATGAGAGTGTACATATGACATATATATATATATTGTGTTTGTGATGATGATGAAGAAAGAGAGAAGGTGGGATTTCCGTTACAACAATCGGATAGATTCTAATCCAACGATGGATTAGAGTCCTTACCGTCAGTACTTATCTCCAGTGGAGCTAAGAACTTAATAGGCCTACTCACTATTTTATGTGAGGGTAGCCTAACATCTGCGTGACGTACTAGGCCATCGCAAGATGTCATCAGGTTGACTACAGTGGTTAACTTGTAGACTCCTGGTTTTGTCATTATGTCCAACACGTGGACAATGTCTCCAACTTTCGGTTTGAAGCTAACTGTTTGGTAAGCGTTGCTTACCCCTTTGGGGATTCTATCTCGCAAGTATGTGAGATAGAGTCCCTTCCACACAGCCCAGAGCTTACTAAGGTTGTCCTTGTCAGTGTTCCAGAAGCCCTGAAGGTTTCTGGACATTATGGTGGTTTTGTCAAGTGGCTTGTCTAGGTCAAGGGTGAAGTTTCTGAACTTTGCGTGCAGGAAGTGTGCAGGTGTCAAAGTAGCTTGCTCACATTCATCGACTGCAGGACAGAGTGGTCTCTCATTCATCATCACTTGTATATTTTTAAGCGCTGCTTGAAAATTGAAGCGATGGTGAGAGTGGGGGCCCATGACCTTTTCAAAAGCCTGTTTAAAGATTCCAATGAGTCTCTCGTTGACGCACCATAGCAAGGAGCCTTAGGTGGAGTGAAGTGCCAAGTTATGCCTTTTTGCATAAGCTTGTCACTTATGGAACTGTCTGACGTGATTGCTTCCCAGAACTGGGGTAAGTTTGTTGCAACTAATCTAAACTGGGCGGCATTGTCAGACAAGATTGTCTTGGGTGTTCCACAATATGCAAAGAATGTCTGGAACGCCATCCACACTTCTTATGTGGTTAGAGACGAGATAGAGAGAAAGTACACTGCTTTTGTGGATAGACAGGTGAATATCAGAATCCATGTTTTATATGGAGGTGATATTGGAGTTGCAAAAGCCTTTTTCTTTTTTGGTAAATATTCATTGAAGACTGAATATGGACCAAATACATCAACACCTGTGTAGGTGAAAGGATGTGTGAATGGTACCAATCTGAAATCAGGGATATCAGAATAGGTTGGCTGAGTAAAAGGCTGCTTATTGAGCTTTTTACACACTAAGCAAGAGGATTTTAATACTTTAGGAAGTATCCTCATTGCTTTTGGTACAAAGTATGTCCTACAGAAGGCCGCCAGTGTAAACTTAATGCCTGTATGACTATTGAGTGTATGAACATTCAACAGTATTAACTTTGTGAGGTGAGATTTTGGATGTAACAACACCGGAGACAGAATGTCTTCGGTAAACGGTGTTACAGGCAAATAATTTCTCAGCCTCAAGAGTCCTGATTTGTCAAGGGTGATATGAAACTTCTCGTATGCCACATATTCCGGTGTATTATGGGACAGAAGTGTATTGCGTAGGCCAGAAAAATATTTTTTCTGGTCTGCATAGATGAAGCAAAGTAATGCAAACTGATAATTGTTGGGCAGTATTGCCCAAGGAGAAACCGACCTACAACGAGTGAGTCGCTTTCTCGAGAATCTTCGAAGAGCTGTTAAGCAATTGTAAAAGATTCTCTTAAGACTGATGAGAGTGTTAAATTTGTCTATATCGATGCTGAATGGTGTATTTAACAGTTCGTGTATAAAGCTCTCGTAAGGTGAGTTTGCCAGTGGGTCTATTTGACATTTGTGGGATAGATCCAGTGGTTGTTGTGAGCTCGCTTGTTTGTGAGGTTGTGGTAGATCAGAGTCAGATTGATTCTGGTCTACAGCCTGTTTACAGAGTTCATAACAAACATTGGTATAGTTACCTTACGAAATTTCAACTGTCTGTTTAATTTGGCAGTCTTGTGATTGTCAAATATAGGGTCAGTTGAAGTTGCTATAATTTCGAACAGTTTGTCAGAAATTTTGAGAGACTCCCTTAAGGTTGAGAATACAGATATGGTGTTCTCATCCTCTGATAGGTCTGGTAGAGACTGAATTACATGTAAGTCAGTCTGTGGCCATGAGTCTGGGTGATCAGATAACCAGGCTGGTCCTGACCACCATGTGGTACTGAATAAATCGTTCACCATTGCCCCTCGTGATCGAACATCCACTGGATTTTCGGTTGTTGGAACATAGCGAAATTGCAAGTTAGGAACGCTTTTTATTTCAGTAACCCTATTCAAGACAAATTGCGTTAACACTATGCGCTCTAACAACCATGTTGGGACGCATTACTATCTGACCATAAGTAGGTCGGACAGTTTTCTAACTTTAGGGGTTTCCTAATGTTTTTTATTCCACTAGCTCCAATCAATGCCGCTAACAACTCCAACTTGGGGATTGTTACCGTTTTCATTGGTGCTATTCTTGATTTCCCTATGACAAATCTGGTTATTGTTTTGTTGCTTTTTGTGTTATGGAAGTGTAAGTATGCTACCATAGCAAAGGCTACCTGGGATGCATCCACAAACATGTGCAGTTGCGCCCCATTCGGGTTGTATGTTCCCGGGTATATCTGTCAAGGAAGGCAATAAGTTGTGCACTGGGACAAATCCTGTATTAGCTCTGTTGCTATCGGCTACAGTGACAGAGGTAAGGATTCATCCCACTTGTAGTATTCATTCCAAAGCCTTTTAATAAAAGCTCATGAAGGAATGAAAGCTGGAGCGAACCAACCATGGGGGTCAAAAAATTGTGAGATTGTTCTAAGAAACAGTCTCTTTGACCAGACGGGTTCTTGGTCTTTAAATTTGGTCGGACTCAGATAAAGTATATCTTTGTCCATGTCCCAAGAAAGTCCAAGAACCTTAATGGTTGGCTTTGTCAATGCGTGGTTGGGGGCAAAGTCATTGCGTAATGGGGTGCAATTTGTGCCCCATTGTGATAACTCCATTGATATGTCCCCAATCAACTTGTTAGCCTGATTGTGTAAATCCTTAGCTTGGTTATATGTGGGCAACGACATTACTAAGTTGTCCACATATATATTGTCGGCGTGTTTTTTGTAAAATTCCGGATTTGCCTGTTGGAAGTGATGCGACAGAACAGCCACCAACAAAAATGGCGCTGTCACAATTCCAAAAGGAACACGGAATCGGAAGATTACTAAGTTTTCCCTAGTTAACGGTTTCTGTGGATTCAGGACCCACAGAAACCTTGTTACATCCCAATCAAGGGGGTGTAGCCCTATTTGATAGAAAGCTTTTTTAATGTTGGCTATTATGGCGTATTAATCCTTACGGAAAGACAAAAGTATCTGGAGTAAATCTGGCAGGAGATTTGCCCCTGTGAACATGCAGTCATTGATTGAATGCTTTGATTGTTTTGTCTTTGCTGACCTGTCAAATACTACCCTGAGCGGCGTGCTTTTTGTTAGGTCCAAGATCCCTTTATGCGGCAGATAATGGACAATATCTGGCTTGGATTTTGGATCTACTTTCTCTATCATTTCCAACTCTATGAGTAAGTTGAAATATTCGTTGTAACGTTGGTAGAACTCGGGTAACTTTCGTAATTTGGGAAGCTGATGCTCAAGTCTTTTGAATGACAGGTTGAAATTATTCGCCAACGGTGGTGGATAGTTTTTATACAACCATCTGATTTGGTAACGATTGTTTACCAATTCAACATTCTTATAAAAGAGTTGAAGAGCGTCAGCTTCCGCTTAAGCTTCTACCAAATTGTGAGATTCGATACCAATGGCGTCCAACCTCCATAAGTTCTCAACCTCTTGTGGGATGGTTAAGAAGATAGGTGTGAAGATATCATCCACTTGTTTTTGATTTTGGATGATACCTCCTAACATATATCCAAACTCTGTCTTTATCAAAGTTAAAGTTGGAGAGATATGTTGTATTTTTGTCACGAATGACCACATGTAATCATTGCCTAACAATATGTCAACTGTATGCTCATCGTCTATCTTGGAGAACTCAATTCCAGAGTATTCCAGGAAACTTTTATGAAATTCTGACAAATCGGGTTGTTTCAGATTTTGCGTGATACTATTAGTAGTTTTCGCAGTAATCGGAACCTTTAACCCACTCGGTGTCAGAATTTTGAAGTCTATTAGACATGATTTAAAGACGTTGGACATCTGATTTTGTACACCTTCAAGTCTTATAATTTCTGTTTCATACCCTTTTAGTTTTAAAGATATGAAAGCATAAGACTTAGTAATGAAGGTGTCTACACTGCCACAATCAAAAAACCCTCGTAATTTGACTGCCCTCTGCAAGTGTGGTGATTGAGCATACGCTTGAAAAACAAGAAAAGTAGAACTCTTCTTGGTGCGAATAAATGATGAAAAGTACTCACTACTCATCGGTAAGCACTCTTTCTGAGCCACACTGAGTTGCACCGTTCCAATGGCCCACCCAATTTTAGTTTCGCAGTCGCCCTGTGGAACACGTGATTTTATAGTATCAAAATCAACAGTTGGTTTTGAAACTTTAGTAAAATCAACTCGGTGCTTACTGTGTGCCTCTTTCCGCTGCCTCAGTGTTGTGAACCAGTTGTCCCCGTGCTCTCGTTGAATGGGGTACAGGGCGTTTGGACACAGGCAGCTGTTGTGGGTGGTGACATGGCAATTAAACCACCAGCAGCAGAGGGCAATTTTCTGCTGGCACTCCTGCATCGCATGGTAAGTTGCACACCGGTTGCACAACTTACAGACGTTGAATTCCCTCTGCCGTTGTTCCAACGTGTTGTAACGTGGGTTGTGGCAGAGGAAAGAGGGGTGTCGGTTGGTGCAGAAAAGACATGCCTTCTGCGCCAAGTGAGCCAGGTTCAAGATGCTCTTTGGAGTGTCTTGAGCCACTTAGTTCAACGTTTCTTGTTCTCGGCATTCTGAAACAGAAGAGGGTTTGGGAGACTTAGATGAGTTTCCCAAATCGCTATGGTTCTGCCTATTCGATTTTTTGGGATTGGATTTATCCTTTCCCTTTCGTTGATCGTTACCTTTCTGGAAGGTTGCGGCCAAAAATTCTGAATTGCCTTTAGGCTTTTTCTTTTTGAATAAACCTGTGTTTCTATTAGGGTCTTTGTTGGAGGGACGTTGCTTATCAAACATCTCTTCAATCTTTATAAATTCCCTAATGGCCGAGAACAAATGTGAAACGTGTTGTTCATTACTTTTTAGATGATTCCTATAAGACCTAGGTGGAAATTTTTTCACTGTAACATTGAACAGTTGTTCCTCGTCTACAACAGGTGATACCAGCCAATAACGATCTACAAGGACTGCCAATCCATCCATTGTGTCTTGAATGGACTGTAGTGTGTTATTAGTATGAGAGAAGTCAGTTATTTTATACCAGATTTCTGCTCTGACCTTACTTGGATCCCCGTACCTATCATGCAAGAATTGGAGACGTTGTTTATAACCTACATCGTCAGGTGCAAAGTGCGAGAATTTTTCTACAATGTCTTTCGGCATTGCTTGTTGCAATAACTTTATTTTCTGAGGAATCGCAATGTCTGTTTGCAAATGCACATACATTTTGAAGCCTCTAATAAAACCTGGGTAGTTCAGAATCGTGCCGTCCCATTCGTCGATGAAGTATTTGGGAGGTTTCAGATTCAGAGCTGGTTTTTCTGTGCACTTTTCGGGGTCCAATTCCCAGCAACGGGGAATTGGGTCCACTTCTCTTGCATAATTTGGTATGTTAGCCATGTTACTAGTAACAGGTTGGGGGACCAATTCGGTTACTGAGTCAAATGGTTTCTCTAGATTCGAATGTCTGACAGGGGCGTTTGATTCTAAATCATTCGAGTAAGTTTGAACAGAGCTTTCAGAGGTGGGGTAGGGGGAACCAACGCACACATGTTTCTGTGTTGGTTCCACTGACCCACTCTGATCAGTATTCAATCAACTTCGCTTATGGGATCGCTTGAATTGGTACATAAAGATTGACCATTACCTTGTTGAATGGCAGGGCGAACAAATTCATCATGGAATTGGTCCTTGCCCATCCCGTAGACCGCTTGGACATGCTGGATCAGCTCGGAACAATTCTGGCTGATTCTGTCGATGACTGATTCCACATGTTCCAGCTTGAGTTGATCTCGCACAGCTTATTGCGTGAGACCATATAGCTCCTCCATCCACTTGCGTTCCTGTTCCTCCAGCTGTTGGTGGAGGCGGAGCTCCTCTCGGTGTTCTGCTTCCTGCTGAGGGGAATGTCCTTGGCCACGCCCTGCTCCACGTCCTGCGCCTCTCTGCGCTGCAGTCCCCTCCTCTCATCCTTGCAAAGAGGGAGATGGAGTGGGGAGTAGTTGCGGCTCAGGTGTTACCATTGGCACAGGGGCCAATGGGAACATTGCCTCAATTTCTCCCTGGCTGGAGTGGAGGTGCAGTATGGTGGAGCGTGTGAGAACAATTTTATGTTTCACTACTCCAGGCGGCGGCCGATTCAGCGTTTCTATGACTGTAGCAATCACCAGCAGCTCCTTTCTCCCCTGAACTAGGGTAAGGCCGGGTGTACTGATGAGGTTACTAAGCTCAACGACGTAGTAACCCACGGACTCGATGGCGTCGTAGTAGAGTTTGATGTTCGTCTCGTACTTGTCATCAGCTCCCATGGATAACGAGCTGTATCGTGATCCTGCAATAGAGGATTGCTCGGACTGGTCCTGTGGTGAGAAATTCATCAGTTGTGGATCTCTCGCCTGTTCTTCCATTTGGCGTTCTACATTTTGATGCAGAAGGCCACCGCCGTGTTATGCTATTTCTCTGGCCAGTGGTGCATTCACGATTACTGTTGGGATGGGTTGTCCGACGGGTAAGTAACGTTGATGGGATGGTCTGGGGATCGGCTGGCCATTGGGTCCAAACACTGCTGCCGGCGGAGTTACGGTTGGCGGTGGAGGAGGGGAAGCAGATGAATCGGCTTCCTGGATCGAATCCATTTCAAATTATATTAAACTTAATTCACATGAGATGGCGTCGAAGACCTGGCGTTCGCCCGTTGTAAAGTTGCACAATGTTAGGCTCCAAATACATCGATGTTTTTGGTGTCTCTTTACGATTTTTTCTTTGATCAATTTTGTTCGTAGTCAGCATCTGGAATCAAGGGAATGCATCTGGCTTCGTTTTTGCAACAAATTTTTTCAAAATTGGGTTCCAACTATTAGAATAATTGGATCCCGTAAGTAGGTCAGAACACATTTAAGTGTTTTGATCTACCAAAAATAATGCATTCCGCCATTGATGTTTTGAACTTCTTCGAGATCAAATCATACAAAAACGGTATCCTAACAAAGTTGACAAAGCGCGTGGTGTGAAAGTTACAAGTAATTTTCATACCCATAGTGTCGCGAAAATTAATGGATGTTGTTAGGTTTTGACTTACCATTTATTGCTGACGAACTTTTGTTTCAAAAAGAGCGAGGACCAGTAAAACCCCTTTTGTGTTACTGGTACTTCTGCCAATGATTGTTGGCAAAAAACTCCGAAACTCTTCTTCGACTTCAATTTCTTGAAGTGCGAGTTGAAGTGCTAATGTGGACAAGAATCTTCAGGAGGTTCTTGCCCAAAAATTTGCGATTGTTTTGTTATTTTATTTGAAAAGTTCAGCAAAACAGAAACAATGGCGCAGAAAATAACGAAACGCACTAGTAGGAACGCTAATAAACAGCCCAACATACTTAACACGCACAAGAGAAGTTTGTAGTCGAATCTGCAGAACATGGCAATGTTCCTCAAATGACGGTTCAAAACGATAATGAATATCATTTTTGCAGATTTGATTGGTTCTCTTGTCGATCACATGATTGATTCAGACGTTCTTTCACTCCTTGACTGGAATGGAAGGACTATTGTCTGAGTGTGTGTGTGTATGTGCGATGTTTTTTCCAGAATTCAAAGGAAAAACCATCGCCGTGTGTGTGTGTGTTGACCAGCAATACACATACAACTTATCTTCGCAATAAGATTGTCTTACATCCAAATGTGTGTAGGATAAAAAAAAAGGTTACGCGAGCCGTTGCCTATTTAGATTTTTTGCTCGTCTTTCTAGACTCGCGTGTTGACAAAATACGTAATAGTTTTTTGTCGACATTTATGAAGTTTATTGAGGCAAAGCATATTGGTATCGCTTCGTCTCGATGGGGTGTCAATCTCTGTTTTAGGGATTGACAGCCTTAATTGCATACAACCTTACGTTAACCATTTTTTAATGTTCTTTTTTCGAAGAATATGTAATAATGGTTGTTGGCGTAGGGTAGATGATATGCAAGATGGCCTATCCAGATGTGATGACCTTGGTTTTGTATCAAATTCTTCATAAAGATTTCTATGCATTTTTTGCTGGGGGCGGCTAAAAATTTTTTGTGAGAATAATTTTTAGCCTTGATGTTATAAAGGGAACGTGACATGTTGCAGGGAACTTGCCATATTCTTTAATATTTTTGTTTATTCAAGGATTATTTTAGTTTTTGATATAATAATTACGTCGAAATCTTTCGATGAATAAGCAAGAATATTTGAGAAAAGAAAATATAATAAAAAATATATATTTTTTTTTTTGGAGAGTGAGAGTTGAATGGAATCGAATCCATTTGATTCATATACTCTTTTGTTTATTATATGTGAGGCTTATCATAGATTCACATATACGTTTGTTGCCGGGGAGTATTTTCCCTAGGCTTTGTCGGCCAAGATTTTACTCTCTACAGGTTTTTTTTTTCTTCCTTCGAAAAAGAAAAAATACATAGGCCTGAGTTTATTGACGTGTATTTGAGGCCGGGTATAGTCTCAAATTCAACTTTGTGGTATTCAAATTTAGCTGTAAATTTGAATCCATTTGTTTGCTACGAGAATACGATGCATGATTATGTTTCGCATTCCTATGTAACTTGCACAAGATCATATATAGAAATGAAGATCGTGTACTTGTGGATAGTCAAATGTTAATTTTTAGCTTTTGACTATCAACCGAGACATGTTGTCTAGAAAAGGATTTTTCTGGACAATGTAGGTATGTGTTCGAGGCTAATTAAAGTTTCGAACGCAGTGAGAAATTATTTTTGCACATAATTAGTGATTACACTCATGTGCTCGAAGCCACCGTCAGTTTCGAGTACATAATTATATGCTTAATTGTGCTCGAAGCCACCATCAGTTTCGAGTGCAAATTAATTAGGCATTTGAGGCTAAGATTAACTTCAAATGCTAAGTGCCATTAAATCAATTTCCATTACAGATATTGACTTAAGTTGCCAGTGGAAGCGTTTTGTAGCAGTGAGAACTGATTGTTTTTAGATTCAGTTTTCATTTTACATCGAAACGAAATCGAAAATACCCATATTTCCGACTTCAGAGTTTCTTTATGTGAAGCAGATGCTTGAAAAAGTATCTGTTTCTCCAAGAAAACCCCGATGCTCTCGCTACCATGTAGTGGCAGAGACATTACAGTTGTAGGCACTTATAATTAATGTGTGTTTAACGTCCATAGGACTACAAAATATACGTTGTCACACACCTATCTCGCTCACTAGATCCGTAATGACTACGGCAACCTCCTCAGCCCAGTCACTCGCCTACCTACATTTCTTCAGTAGGCGAGTTCCCTTTACACCCGCCAGGCGCGCAGGAGATCGTGGATGTTCCCACCCACGATAATACGTACGTACAAATTTGAATGAATAATGTCAGAAGTCATATTTTATCTTGAACCAAAAAAACGTACGTGATCTCACTCTCAGGTTGTTTCATGAGAACGGTTTTAAAAAGCTGGTTTTGTGAAAACCTGCTTAAAAATTGCTACTTGTATGAAAATTTTGTCTAACTTGGAAATATAATTACTTCCGAGAAATTACCAACCTATATTAAAAACGTTTTCTTACATTATATTATTTAGGAGAACACCACCACCACCTTTCAGTAATAAAACCATTAAATTAATTCCTTTATAAAAGCTAATTTTCCCGGGCTATCCTTCGTTTCATTGACTAACTTAATTGGAAAAGAGAACCTATTTTTTGGCCAATCCTCATCAAGATGTTTATTCATTCCATTAGGGAAAAAAAAGGTTCAATGTTTTATTACGTTCATTAATTTCAACCTCTCTGAAATCAATAATCACATATTTTTTAAAATCGGTACTTACCTATTTTAACTACCTATCTTTTTTTTTTTTTCAAAGTTCTACCGAATACCCGAGTGAAATTGTTCCTACAGATTTCGTTTGTCAGCAGTCGCCCAAAAAGCCTAGGAAAAGTGGAAAACAAGTAAAACATAATATTTTGTGTACCAGTCTTTCATATTTTCATTCATGTTTATTCTTCATTATTCAGAAACATGATGACTTTTCCAGCTGAAGAAACAACACTAATAGGTATGCGACCATGCAGCACCTATCCTTGATCACGAAGGAAGCAGAAATATATTTGAATTCTCTCGTGGAAGATGTGAATGTTCTCGAGAAAGATACCTTTGAGTATCATGTTATTCTAATTTTCAATAATTATAGCCTATATTTAAGTTTTTATGTAAGTTTTTAAAATTTTTATTTCTGGAATAATCACACTTTTTTGTTTTATCTTATTGTGAACAAAATTTTTTCACGAAGTATTTTCGTATTGGAATGTAACATCGATTAATCGATTGTGAGAAACCCTTTAGCTGTGCCCGAATATAGACAAACGACACAATCATCATTATACAGGATGCTCTCAGAATAGTCTGCCATACTGCACCAGTGGATAGTACATTGAGAAAAGATAAACATATTATGTCAAGTTGTTATACCCAGGGCTGGCTGCCCGGGTGGTTTGGGGCTCAACCTCACCCATGACTCCTAGAAAAAAATTGTGCTAAGTGATCTCACGTAATATTTATAATTATAAATAATACAACCACACCAGGTCTGCCGCTGCAATTCAACCATCTCCCTTATCGAACCATTGCCAAAAAAATAAATCGAAAAATTAGCAGTCAGTAGCATTTAGCACGTCACATTACATCATTTCATCTTTTAGAAAAATCATAAGGTGTGACTTTCAGAGAGCTCATAAAATAAAATAAAAAATTTGAATTTACACTTGTAGCAAAAAACAAAAAACCCCTCGAGGAAATTTTGCGGCCAGCCCTGTTGTCATCAAATTGTTTGTATTCAAAATTGAAGGGGCTGCTGAGCATTAAAATTATTAACCTTTTTATGAATGGCCCTGAACCTCTAATCAACCAAAAGGGTCATAGAACGAGTCCAGAGAAGCAAAAAATACTCCAAACATACCCTATCCTTTAAATTAAAGAAGTTATGAAAGTTAGAAAATTTGGAAAAAAATAATCCCCCAAAAACTGTCTTTGGCACCATCATTAATCAAAAACTGTAAACCACATCTTAGATGAAAGAAAAAAGTGATATGGCTGTTTTTGTAATTTTGCTTTGCAACTTGCGGATATACAATCACTCGTACACGTGTCTATGAGTGGTCACCTACACGCAAGTTGCAAGATAAAATTTGACGCGTCTTTTTTTCATTTCTTAATTTCCTATCCATTGATGCAGTACGGCAGCACTCTGTATAGACCATTTTCTTGTTACTATAGTACAGCATACAGGTTATAATTTTTGTCTTATAGTCACGAAATTTGGTGCGAATATTACTACTTAATCAAGGAACTGACCCATAAATTTTGGTGCGGATTGGCTGGACAGTACTTACAGTACCACTACTTTATTTTTTATTTTGGCTATAAAATATGTAACTTGAAACCAATAGCTATGAAATTTGAAACAAAATAATATTCAATATAATTTATTGTACCAGGCTACCAATTTTGGTGCAAATTGGAGGTACTTTCATAAAGTCCATTTGTATTTTGATTTTGAAAGCTAGGTAATAGTAATGGTTTCCAACAGTGTAATTTTAGGTCAACAGTTACAAAAAATACAATCATCAATTATGATCCATTTCTACTTTCTAGCACTGAAAATGCCTCTCGATTCAAGTTGTGAAAATGTGTCCACCACCCAAATTTTACCAATATCTTATGCTTGAAATTTTAATGGCCGAATAATCGATAAGTATCGATATTATCGATAAATCAGAGTATTAAAAAGTATCGATACCTAATTTGTGGCATCTAAAAACATGGGTAACCAACATATACTTGGGGAAATAACAATATAGATGGTATTGTAAAGGTTGTGAAGCATATGACTGATAGTTCACAGTAATAATAAACATCGTATACCATAGAGAAAAGTAAGAGGAGCAAATCCACATTCTAACATTAGCTCACAAGGCTCATAGCCTAACCTATCTATCATCGTCTAATGGTGGGAAATTTAATATGTGTAGAATGCCAAAGTCTAAGTCATCTCATTTGACAATTGGATAAAAGCTCCATGGTTGCCAGATGTTTTATTTGGTATAATTGGACAAACAACAAAACTTATCTTCCAATATCTTTGAAGACAAGGTAGCCTGCAGCACTACAGTATATTATGGGATCGATCTAATGATCTTTCACTAGGATGAGCCAATCAATCAAATGGGTTGTAAATATCCTCTAGGGCCTTATCAACATTCATGTCACTGTAAAGTTACAGTTTGGAATTAACGAAAAAATTTAGAAATTAGCTTGAAATGAGTGTGACCTCTGCATTCACTACGGTAAATTATCAGTTGCCTGATGACACTACGAATAACTTGAAAATGATCAAGTCCCAATGTAAGCATAATATAGGAATTCAAGATTAAATTTAGGAATGGATGTGTAAAGCCTAACAGGAAAAACTATTGGATGCAGGGTGTGTCCACAAAAACTTAGTCAATGTGTCAACTACATCCTATCACAGTTACCAAGTAAAGTACTATGTGGCATCCGAAAACACGGTTAGCCAACATATACTCAGGGAAATAACAATATAGACGTTATTGTGAAGGTTCTGAAGTATATGACTGATAGTTCACAATAATAATAAATGTCGTATACCATAGAGAAAAGCATGAGGAGCAAGTCCATGTTCTAACATCAGCCCATGAGGCTCCTAGTCTAACCTATCCATCACCGTCTAATGGTGGGACATTTAAAATGTGTAGAATGCTGAAGTCTAAGTCATCTCATTTGACACTATTTGTATAGAAAGAGTAACTTACAGGAAACATCCGACGTTGATTGAATTTGCCAACACTTGTTTCCCTGAAACGACATTAAGGATCTGTTAATCCACGTTACCAAAACCAAATCAAGTATGTGATTTCTGCAATCCCAACAAACTTAAACTCTCACAGCATTTCACAGAGTTTATGTTAAAACAATTTATAATTTCTTCAAACTTAGACATTTTATAACCAAAGTGATTTTTACCAGTTGGCGATTAAAAATGGACTGAGGCATGGCTAGATGAACCAAAATGAGCCTGCCTCTAAAAAGATAAGCAATGGAAAAACGTCGTTTGGGGGAATTTGTAGATAAAGACGTTGCCAATTAAATACAGTAATATATCCAGGAACATGTTATATTCTCGATAGAATATTCGCCGTCATTTTTTTCTAATGTAGAAATAAACTTAATAATTTACTGGCGAGGTAAATTATACTAGCAAACAGAATATAACTAGTAGCAACATCTGTAATTAAGAATGTTCGGGTGGGTCCAGGATCCCACAAATTCCATCATCGATAAGATATTGACTATTAAATATTCAGATTTCTGTTTCAAGTCATAACTCTAAAACTCCAAATCCAAAAAATTAAAAACTAAAATTGAAACAGTGATAACAACACTCAATACTTAAAGTTAAAAAAACTTAACTCACTAAAAGTATCATTAATTATTGATAGGTATTGATACTATTTTTCATCTATATTTAACATCACTAGCCTGAATTGTATGAGAAGGGCAGATAACATGGTAAAAATAGTGGAAGGAGAAAATAGTAATGAAAAATAAAGAGGAGGGGGTAATGTTGTTTCATTGTTTATGCAACAAATACAAAAATTAAAGAAAACAAAAAATGAACAACTCTTAATTTTTAAGTAGGTTTGCTTTAGAAAATCTACTTGTTACACTTGTGCGGTATTAGCCCCCAGAGTTGGAGATGGAGTAAGTATGTTTTTTGTTTCATGATCTCAGGAAAATTTTGGCACCAATAACTCAAATTTATATACTGTATTTATATGTATATATATGCATACATTGAACATATAAATAGATAGATATCTATAAGTCAATTTCTTGTTCCCATATGGTACAGGTTGCAATTTTTGTCTAATAATCACGAAATTTGGTACAAACAGTTGTACTAAGCCAAGTACCAAACCTATTGATTTTGATGAGGATCAGCTGGATGGTACTTCCCATACTACTACTTTTATTTTTATTTTGGCTATAAAATGTACAATTTTGCATCAGTGACCATAAAATTCAAAATAAGTATTTTCTTTAATTCACTGTAGAACCCTATCAATTTTGGCATTGATTGGTAAGATGGTACTTCCCGTACCACTATTTTTATCTTTATATTGGTCATAAAATGCAGAATTTAGGAACCATATGTACGAAATTTGAACAAATATTTATTATAATTTATTGTAGCCTGCCACCAATTTTGGTATGAATTGCCTGAAACGTACTTCCAGAAAACCGTTTTTCTTTCAAAATTGTCATCCTTCTGGGATTCAAACCCATCATTGTTCAAACTGCAAACCAAACCACTACCATAGTGCAGCAGCAGCTGGACAAAATGATGTCAATTAAAATGCTATATTAACAAAAAATTACGTTACAATTAGTAATAACCTCATAATGACAATATGTGCAACCTGATGAAAGACATTTATCTTTCATCTATCAAATTGTCATTCACATTCCCATTAATAGTGAACTGCGGCCTTCTAACTTGCTTTTGTCCCTAGAATCATGCATGGCAATAATTTTAGCTGCCATACTAGAAGAGGCCATAATGTGACTGTTGATGAGTGCTCCAGTTGATTCGCTCACCATTATGAAATAGTAGGAAATTAGTAATTGATTTTCTCTTATCAAGGTTTGTGTTAGAGTTAAACTCAGAGATGTATTACCAGAAAAATAAATTGAGAGAATTTATTACTGATAATAAAAAACTTGGCATAAATAGAACATGTGTAGAACTTATAGATAAAAACAATTTTCTATCGATATTATATCGATCTTCGAGAATGTTCTACGAATGATCATTGAAGACTTTGTCACCTTATTAGTTCTTTGTTATATATTATTTGTTATATATTCGCTGTACAATAAACACGATCTAGTCACATGTGCATATGTTATTCCAATATGATAGTACAGAGCAAAGTTTAATTAATTGTAATTGATATGTATTAAATAGTTATCGATGAAAGTAAAAAGTAATTAATGTTATTTATTCAGTTGTGTATTGTTAAGTTAATGAAAAATATATTTAAAGTATTTTTGTTTGTGTTTCTGGCAACATCGAGCACAGTGGCGTTCTTTTACAAATTGATCTCACCACACTATGTCTGCAGGTTACCAGTAAGTAATAACCTTATTAATTATAGCAATTTCGAAGTGTTATAAGTAGATCAATGAATAGGATATATGAAATGAGATGAATAATGCAAATATTAGTTACATAAATAGACACCTAAAGCTGTGAACATGTAGTTGAAATTAAGTTCACCATATTTGACACTAATAAAGACATTAATAAGACATAATTATTATAGCTTTTGGCATTAGACATTGATTAATAAGAATTTGTAAAGAAATAAGTGGTTGTAATTACCGATTTGAAGCTATAAAATGATTGATCCTAAACATGTAAGTAATGATTTTGTGATATAGGTAAAACTCGCTTGAGATAAAATTTTGATAAATTACTTAGTTTTTGATATAAAGTTACAATGTGAGGTGCCATGACAATTATAAAATCCTACTATAAGGACTTTAGTAGGTTATGACAAAAGTTTGTAAGAAATTAATAGTTTAAAAATGAAGGCCAAGGGTGACAAAAAGACATAATAAATCCTGGCCAGCTAGAAAGCATCCACGTCCTTTCAGGTTAATTAATATTATTAGAAATTTGTGTAATTTGACATTTAAGAAAGGCATGTGAACCCACTGGTGCATTTCAAGGAATGACATAACTAAAAGTAGAATAAATTAATACGACCCAATAGTTAGAAATAAATATATTAGAACATTATATAATTAAATTCTTTGACAGTCATATAAAATTAGACACTAATAAAATGTAAGTTTAAATTGTTTGAACAGCAAATTGTGAAAGAGTAAAAAGAAACTGAAACTGTACAAATAGACATGGACACTGATAAGTCATTTAATGAAGGCAAATCTGATTTTCTAGATGAGGCAACTAAAGACTTAGTAGCAAAGACCAGAGGGATCAAAATGATCAAAACTGGGATCGACAAATATTTTAAATTGGATCCTGCGTCATGTATTTGATCTCGAGTTGAGCCTCATAAAGAAATTGAATCTGTTAATAGAGGATCAAATCAAGTCAAATGGAATAGCTGACAACGATTGTCAGAAAACATACGAGAAATTAAAAGATCTACCAAAATTTGATCACAATCCAATCGATGGACCTGGACCAGAGTGGGAAATGGAAGAGGAATCTATTCTCTAGCTACAGCAGGAATAAGCAGCGATTGAGAAGGAAGCTGCGAGTAATACTCAGCAAGTTGTAGACACGAATGAACCTGGACTGTCAAATATGATGAATTATCGGACATGTACAAACACAGAAGAAGATAGGGATGATAATATATCAATTGGTCAAAAAATAAATAAGAAAAGAGTCACTGATAAGACATTTAATCAGCCATTAAAGAACACATTGAATGGAAAATAAAAGTCGACACAACTCGAATCAATTGAAGACATGTAGCAACAGAATTTGACATTTAATCAACTGACAGGTACTGATATTTTTGAAGACCTATTGAGAAAATATTTAGATATTGATGAAGAATTAGCAAATAGGTCATGTGAAAAGAATACTAAATGTAAGGATAAGACAACTGAAATTAATAACTTGAACTTAAATGTTAGAAATATAAGTGAAAATGAAATTGAAAGAAATAATTCTGGTGGGGAGAGAGAGATCACAGAAGTAAAATTAAAGCAACCCCTAAGAAATTAGGTTTAAATATTGATTTCAGGATTTGGTTAGTCATTTAATATGTTCATGAGTAGATATAGTTTTTTGAATGCGTATGATTTGATAAATCCTGTTATTCTAAATTCTGATGATACAAGAAATGGATGTGATGTAAAAGCAGTGCTACTTGAATAGTTAGATAAGCATGCAAAATTAATTTTTGGTGAACCATGCCTGACAAAATGTATGAAACATATAATAGATTACAGAGAGTCACAGACAATTATGAGTAACTTAATAATGACAGACATATATATGACAAAATATTATCTTGAAGGTACGGAATTAAATGATTGGTTAGAAAAATTTGAAGATACAGATAGAAAAATTAGAGTGACAAATAAAGCTTGGAATGAAAGTTGTAAATTAGAGGCAATGAAATTAAATATGTTAGTAGCTGTGGAATACCTTGTTGTGAGAGATATTCACACAAGAAGGTCTTCAACAGTATTTGCGTGTTCTGCCACTTCATACGATTAAGTATGGGAGAGCCAAATCCTCGGCAAACACTGGCGATTTTTGAGCCGATTCTGAGAGTTTATATACATGATTTGGTACACGCACACAGACACACATGCATATGTATATGTACGTAATTATGTCATGCGTTACGTCGTTTCTTGTCTCCGTTGAGGTGATAAGAAACGATGCAGTGCGTTTGGTACCGGGTTGTGACATTACCGAGATCGTTATCAGGTAATTGACCTCGGCCCGTACAATGTATCTTACCTGTACATACGTACAGGTACGAACATACAAACGCACCTGTGTAAATTGGTTTAACGTCATAAAAACAATTATTGCCAGCCTTTGGGCGGCGACTGTCGTCAAGGGGTGCAAGCCCCTATTACCTCATACGAGTAATGTCCCCACAGCTACTCCCCCCCAGTTTTTGCACCACGAAAATGATAAGTCGTGTGCCTGGGGGGACTTATCAAATCTACTGCTGTCTTTGATCCCTCTCCCATTTGGCGAGGGCTGAGCCTACCACAGCCCCTACACACTCATAGGATTGTTTGCGCACGTCAAACTGGGCCTGGTAGGCGTCCCTGCTGGCCTGTCCTCTTTGTCTGGGCGGTCTTTGTGGTGGAGCCAGGACGGGTGTATGGACGGGAATGGTAGGAGAGACGAGGATTGGTTGGGGTTATGAGTCTTGGCCTTTTGTACATCGGGGAGTTCGAATTCCCCGATGGCTTATAGGTTAGGCTTAAGGCGGGAGGAGGGCATGGTCTTTGCACCTCTTCCACCAGATGTTGCCTTCTCACCTCCAGTTTCGCCAGGGCTGAAGACTCCAGGGGTGGGCACTCCACTCTCGGTGTTTTCTCTGGCGATTTTGGGGGTGAGATCAGGGCAGGAAGGGGTGTGGACATTATCTTGACAATGTCCGCAGCTGATGTCGTGTCCATTAGCAATTTATTTTCTATCCGTTCGATTTCCTTTTCATGTTCCGTCTGTTCCTGAGTCTTTACAGGCTGAGGTATGGGCGGAACGATGAATTGAAATTCTGGGGTCAAAAATGGCGTGTTGATTGGGGACGACATTGCAAGGAAGAGGAGAACAGGAAAAATTACGAGAAAAAATATGAACAAAAAATGGTAGAAAATTTTTGGCGTGTCACAGTCAACAGCAGAAAGGCGAGTGAAAAACTTTGCGAGAATATTTTCAATCGCAGCCTTATTCCAAGTTGTTATCTCATTTCAGACATGTTCGGAGGGGATAGTGCATTAAATATTCTTTAGCTGAAAAGTTTTCCAGTCCAAATCTGTTAAGTACAAGCAGAGTTAAGCATGTTTGAATTTTTGTACTTGGAATTTTGTATTTCACAAAGGAATGCACTCTTCGTTTGTGACGTCACGATCTATTGACTATTTTGTTATCTGTATGTTTGTCAATAGAAACACGTTGCGATGTTTTCTTCCGTATCGCACGTGGATTTGTTTATTCGTGTCGTGTTTTATTTGTACGCACTTTTTCTCTGCTTATCTGAGGAATTTCTTTTGTTATGAATATTCTCAGATTCTCGTACGTATTTTTATGCGGGTTTGCATTTTCCACTGCGGATATTAACTTTCGTGAATATTTTTAGTTTCTCCTTGCTAATCTCTCGGATTTTCAAGTTGGAATCTGGTTTTTCCGCTTTTTGCTACCTAGGGGCCTGCCTCTTTTTTGTGGGCATAAGGGGGCTGACAGATCGTATTGTATTTTGATGATCTCGTCACTGAACTTCACCGTTTTCTTTATTTTTAGTTTTTCTTCTGGTGATTTTTGTGATTTATCACCTTTTTCGACTAGTTTGTCCTCAACTTTTTGTGTTTGTGTGTTGTCGGACTTTGTAGTCTGTTTTTCTTCTTCTAATTTCCTGTCTGTTGTTTTCCTTACTGCTTTTTGGAGCATTTTTCTGTCGTCATTTATAAGGTACGCAGGTTTCAATCTGTCAATTGAAATCGTTTTTTCTTCACCAGCGACTAGTATCACAAAATTCTTGTCATTCCGTGATACAACCTTATAAGGACTGGCGTATGGTTTCTCCAACGAAGATCTTATTTTCTCGTCTCTTACAAACACATGAGATGTTGTGGCCAAGTGTTTGGAGACATAAATCTTTGGTTGGCCATGACGAGCTGCCTGTTTCAAAAAACTATTAGCATCAGTCCGTATGTTTTGGACGAGCGTTTCGGGGCTAATTTTTTTCAAGTGGGTGAAAAAGTCCCCTGGTAGGCGT
The DNA here is from genome assembly GCA_011428145.1 of Ericerus pela. NCBI lineage: Eukaryota > Metazoa > Arthropoda > Insecta > Hemiptera > Coccidae > Ericerus > Ericerus pela. The sequence continues at coordinate 40,551 of WOFM01000570.1, read as the reverse complement.
AACTCTTCGCCGAGCGCTAATTGCGCTGCAGAGTGACCCGTGTCCGTTTGAAGAGCAGATTGAAGGCCCAAGAGGATGGTTGGTAGTATGTCAACCAATCTCTTGGTATCGCAAGTCATGATAGAGGCTTTCAAAGCTCTGTGCCATTGCTCAACTTTACCATTTGCTTGAGGATGATAAGCTGTGGTGTGATTGTGTTGTGCACCAAGCTTTTTAGACAGCTCTTGCAAGAGCGAGCTTTCAAATTGATGGCCCTGGTCCGTGATGATGACTTCAGGTACGCCATAGTGGGCAATCCAGGTGTCGTATAACCTGGCAGCTACCGTGGGAAATGTCATCTCATAGAGAGGAACTGCCTCTGGCCATCAGGTTGCTCTATCAATCATCATTAACAGGTATCTGTGTCCTTGGGATGGGGGTAATGGACCCACCAAATCTATATATATTGTTTTAAACCGCTCCGTTTGAAAGATTTGAGAGGCGAACGAGTGTGTCTTCCTACTTTGGACTCTTGGCAATTCAGGCAACTGCGAGCACATTTGTTGCAGTCGGACTTCATCCGAGGCCAAACAAATATTGATGCTACTAATCCAGCAGTGCTTGTGCACACTACTGAAAGCCAATTTGCGATACTTTATCGGCAGGAATGGCCTGTTCTTGCCTGTACTAATGTCGCATGTTAGTAAGACATTAGTACCAGGGATTTTCCTTTGTCTCAATTTGAGAGCTGTGTCATCGTTTGACAACAGTTCTTGCAATTCTGCATCCCTAAACTGTTCTTTAGCTATTTTAGCGTAAGGTAATTGAGATGGTGCCAAGATGGCTTCGATCCTACTAAGAGCATCAGCTGGAGTGTTGAGTTCTCCACTTATATACTGGATGTCCGTAGTCAACTGTCCTATGTAGTCCAATTGTCGAGCTCTTCTCGTGGAAGCTGGTTCTGTCTTTTGCGTGAAGGCATGTGTTAGGGGTTTATGATCTGTATACACAGTGAAACATCTACCCTCTAATTGGTGCCTGAAATGCTTCAATGCAGCGAATATTCCCAGTAACTCCCTGTCGTATGTGCTGTAGTTCTTCTCAGTTTTTGATAGCTTTCTGGAGAAGAAAGCGAGCGGTAAATTCTTGTCATTATCCTTTTGGTACAGTGTTGCACCAATAGCAAAGTCGGATGCATCAGTTGCGACACATAATGGCAGACTTTCATCTGGGTGAGCTAGTAGAGTTGCATTTGCCAGTGTTTCTTTTATGTTTTCGAAGTCTTTTTCAGCTTCTTCTGTCCAATCGAGTGGAGTCTTATCTTTCTTTTTATTTGTTTTGATCAATGCAAACAGCTTACTTTGTTTGGCTGCAGCATTTTTAATGCAACGTCTGTAGAAATTCACCATCCCCAAGAAGCGTCTGAGTTCTGCAACGTTTGAGGGTTTTGGGAATTTCAATATGGGCTCTACCTTGGTCTTTAAAGGGGAAATGCCTTCGGTAGAGACTTGATAGCCGAGAAAGTCAATCTTGGTCTGTTTGTATAAACTTTTTCCAACATTGATGGTAAGTCCAGCAGCGTGTATACGTTGTACGATGGTTCTTACATTCTTCTTGTGCTGTTGCTCACCGCCTTCTGAGCAAATGCATATGTCATCCAAATATGCATAAGCAAACGGCAAATCCATAAACAATCCATTGATAAATCTCTGGAAAGTTTGTGCAGAATTACGGAGTCCAAACGGCATTCGAAGGTATTCGAATAAACCAAAGGGGGTTATGACCGCTGTCTTTGGAATGTCCTGTTCAGCCATTGGAATTTGGTGGAATGCCCAGTTGATGTCGATTTTTGTGAACATCGTTTTACCCTTCATATTCGCATTGAAGTCCATTATGTTTGGGACTGGATAGCGGTCAGGAACTGTTTTAGCATTTAAGGCCCTGTAGTCTCCAACGATTTGCCACTCTCCATTGGCTTTTTTGGTCATGTGGATTGGGGAACTCCATGAGCTTTTTGAGGGGTGGCATATGCCTTCCCCTATTATGTGATCATAGTATTCCCATGCTGCTTTGAGTTTATCAGGCAGTAGCCTGCGGGCTCTAGCATGGCAAGGCAGTCCTTTAGTTTCTATGTAATGAACGGTGTCATGTTTATAGGTCGGATGCCTGCGAATCGATGGTTGAGTGACTCCAGGATAGTCTGACAGAATCCGTAGGAATTGTTTGTCGACTTTAGTGCAGCTGGATATGTTGGTGTCCAGTTGGTACGCTAGTGTTTTGCCTTCCACCCATAGACCAGTATTATTGTCTATGATTTTTCCATTTTTGAGGTCGATGACCAGGCCGTAGTGTGCGAGAAAATCTGCGCCCAGGATCAGAGTTGGAACATCTGCAATTGTGAAGGACCACGTCATGTCTCTTTGCAAACCGATGCTTACTTTGCTGGATTCTATTCCGTAAGCTGGAAGGTTTTGACCATTCACAGTTTGGAGGTAGTATTTTGGAGGAAATGCCTTTTGGTTCTTACTTACTGGCAAAATGCTCAAGTCAGCACCTGAGTCTATTAGGTAACGTCTCCTGTTTGTCCTGTCCTTGATGAACAGGCGGCGTGAATATTTTTTGGAGGGATCTTCAGCCGCATAGACGACCCCTCTTTCTAGTTTGACGACTTACTATATGTTTTTCCCCACCATTGGCATCTGTTGTTGCACTTGGTGACTTCTGCACCAAATCTATTGTGAAAAAAGCAGGATTTATTGTCCCAGTTTTGAGACCTGGGTTTGGGGGATGATGTTCTTCTAGGGGGAGTTGGACTCTGACCCCTGGTAGAATTGCTCTTACGGTCTCTTGACCTAGATTTTCTATCATTGTTTCTGTTATTGCTCCTGCTTTCGAGCGGTTGTTGCTTCTACTATTTCTTGAGTTGGTGTTATTGTTTTTTTTCTTTACTTCACTAGTCAGCTGAGCTATCTGGGCTCTAAGCTGGGCTAGTTCTCCGGTCTCCGCTGATACTGCACTAATCGAGGATGTTGATCTCGAGTGTTCCAATGCGCTATCCGCACTCTTTGCCAAGTAGTCTAGGTCCTCGGAGTTGTTGATTACCATGGTACCTATAGCTGCCAGACACTGCACAACATGTTGGGGCAGTTGTTTGCAGAACTGGTTCCCAATGACTGATGGTGATACTATATTGTCGGCCTTCTGTCTTAATTTGGCCATGAAGATGGAGGGTTTATCGTCTCCAATCTTCATTCCACCCATAACATCATCTATTATTTGGTTTTGAGTCTTATCAAACACATTTCTAATTTTCTTGCAGAACCAACTGTATTTGTCTGCTTCCGCCGGAGGGCATTCCATGATATCCGGAATGCGGCGTATTATTTCTGCGGGCATGCTGCTACAAATGTGGGAGTACTTCTGGTCGTTTTGTAGATTTTCTGTTTTAAAACGACCTTCGAGGAGAGTTAGCCAGAGTTCTACCTCATTTGGTAAAAATTCTGGAATCTCATTCCTCCGCCTTTGGATCGCAGGGCTCTGCAGTCTGCATCTGCAACAGCTGTAGTAGCTGTGCAAGTACTTCATGGGTCAGCTGTGGCTGACCACTTCCACCTGTTCCTGGCTGATTTGATGATGGGTTCGTCGTGTTTCCATTGGGCATTGTTATCTGCTGTACTTCATTTTTATTTTCGGCAAAGGTTCCACCAGACGCCATCGGTTGTTGGTCTAGGGTCAAAGGGTTGGAGTCTTGGCTCAAAAGACGACCACTTCTGAGGGTGCGAGCTGATGTCTCATTTGGATTGACTACAGCTCCCAAACGCAAGGCTTCTGGCCTCCTGATTCGTTTTTGTTTTTCCAGAGTCTCAAAGACTTCAGAGTCTCTGGTCAAAGCTGGAGAAGTTGGCGGATGAGGGCAACTTTGTTCCTCCAGGTCTACTTCTCTTGGTTCCCTTCCAGCAAATATATTTGGAAGGGGGGGTTTAATTTCCCACTTTCAAAGTCTGACCTCTGCTTCAACAGCCAAAGGTGTCTAGGTCTGTAAAAATATTTGTATTGCAAGCGAGTAACTCGCCAGCGCACCGCGCCTAGTTTTAGAATTAGCGCAACGCGCCTAGACACCCACGACGTATCCAAAAAATCACGTTGGGGTCACCACTGTGGAATACCTTGTTGTGAGAGATATTCACACTAGGTCTTCAACAGTATTTGCGTGTTCTGCCACTTCATATGATTAAGTATGGGAGAGCCAAATCCTCGGCGAACACTGGCAATTTTTGAGCCGGTTCTGAGAGTTTATATACAGAATTTGGTACACGCACACAGACACATGCATACCTATATGTACGTAATTATGTCATGCGTTACGTCGTTTCTTGTCTCCGTTGAGGTGATAAGAAAGGACGCAGTGCGTTTGGTACTGGGTTGTTACATTACCAAGATCGTTATCAGGTAATTAATCTCAGCCCGTACAATGTATCTTACCTGTACGTACGTACAGGTACAAACATACAAACGCACCAGTGTAAATTGGTTTAACGTCATAAAGACGATTATTGCCAGCTTTTGGGCGGCGACTGTCGTCGAGGGGTGCAAGCCCCTATTACCTCATACGAGTTATGTCCCCACAGTAGCGTTTCCTAACTTATCGGCTAGGATTTGTGAAGACTGACATATGAACAAATAAAAGCAATAATTATGGAAGAGGATGTTCTTTTAAAAGAGGGTAGAGGAATTTTGAAAAATGAAAGTACTAAATATGTCACAAATAAAAACTATAAGAAATATAAGACACTTAATAATTTTATAGGAAAATTGACATATAGATGCTACAACTATAGCAGGTACGGTCATGTTGCAAAACATTGCAAGAAACCTAAAGACATTAATCCACTTCCAAAAGAATTGAGAATGCAGACATATAAAGGTAGCATATACTGGAATGTTATTCTTAAGCCAAAACTTAAACCGATTTATTTTGTCAAATCAGTTGATGAACAAATTAATTCCGCTATCAAAGTTACAGAAAATGAGACACCAACTAGAGATAAGGATAGAAGGCCAGCTAAGAAATGTAAACATGAAAGGAAACATAAATCAAAGAAATCAAATCACTCGCATCACAAAAAGGGAGCAAGATTGACTAGAAGAAAACATGATTTTATAAACTGATCACAAAAAATGAAATCAAGCCAATAATATTCAAAGATAATCAAGCAGCCATTAAAGTAGCAAAATCAGATTCTTCAAAAGCTCTTAGAAATTTAGTCAAACTAAAATATCACTATGTTAAAATACATATCAAGAAAAAGAAATTGAAATAGTATGGGTACCTACAAAAGAACAAATTAGAGATCTATTTACAAAAACGTTACCCAAGCCACTATTTCAGAGTTTTAGAAAGAAGATATTAAACTATGAAGACAGAAGATAGTCATAAAACTAATTAGACATGTATTTATTTTTTCTGTTTTCAGCACTGTCACAAAAATCTGAATAAAAGAAAATATAGTTACTTATTTTGTTATTTTTCTACCATTTACTTTTGACATTTATTAATTAAGAAAACTTTGTGTTGTGATTTTGATACCAAAACTTTCATAATATCCTTATATGTAAGTTTGAGTAATTTATTTTTGTTTTGTTTTTGATATTTAGACATTCAAATTGAAACAGATCAATTTCTATTAGTATTATTATTAGGATTAAGTCATTCATTTATTTAGTATTATTTAGTTTTATTGTTCCTAAATTGATCTGCAAATTAATTATAAGACTCAAAAGAAATTTATGTTGCTAATTCCTTAAATACATGACATTCATGAAATTTATACGAAACTTATAGTTATTTACTTTTACAAGTAATATGAGGGATTGTTAGAGTTAAACTCAAAGATGTATTATAAGAAAAGTAAATTGAGAGACCTCATTACTGATAATAAAGAATTTGGCATAAATAGAACATGTGTAGAACTTATAGAGATACAAATAATTTACTATCGATATAATATCGATCTTCCAGAATGTTCTACGAATGATCGTTGAAGACTTTGATAATTGACAAGAATTGATAGCATGTGTGTTAAATAAGGTATCAACCATTATCAACTATCAATTTATATCAATTATGTTAATCATCGATACCCTGTCTGTAGTAGCTTTGTTTGATAGCATTACACTAACGCACCAGTAGTGATATTCTCCAAATATTCAAGTAAAACTTGGCGCAAATTCATACAACATTCCTACATTTGTGAAATCGCTCTCCTGGTATAGGTTGGTGTAAGTTGGCATAGTCCTATCAAACAGAGCTAATGTTTGCACTAGACAACATGACAAGAAATAAAAACAGCAACAACAAAAAAATCACCGATGCCAAAGATCCAGCCAATTGAGATGTAAAGCCTCTACTAGACTGAGCCACTAGCACTGCTGATTTCGGTATGAGCAGTTTTTTAACATTGAAAACATAAAAAATTGTAACTGGTGGAAAGCTGAAATTCTACGATATCTAAATAGGTTATCTGAAGATTTCCTTGAATTTTGACTGAAATCTTACTTTAATTTCTTGCAAAATTATGTCTATATTCTACAATTTGATTGAATTCTTAGCAATACTGATGAATTCACGGAAGACATTGTAGATAAAAACATTCATAACTTGAGGAAAATTCGCACTTTCGGTCAACAATTGAGACGATTTGCGAAACTGTCATTCATCATCAGACATGTTCCACAGTGTTCAAATTTCAAACTACGCTTTTAATTCATGTAAATAGTATGTTTTCTGTAGAAATTAATCTAGTTTTACATCATAGAATATACTATACACATTATATTACAAAAATTGAAGTTTGAGTACCAGCCAGTGGAAGTGCATAATTATTCAAAGGTGTCCATCTCATCGTCGGAAATATTGACGTGAGAACTTTCCTCATTCATTTCTTCATTGTCTAGAATTGCTTGAAGCTGATACAGAGATGCAACTAAAACATGGAAATGTTTCCTACGCATCTCCAATTTATTATCGAGCATTTGTTTGGTTTCCTGAAAATTACGTAAAATTAACACAAAAAACGATAAAATAGCGTTTAAAATGCATTACGACACCAAATAAATTAATATACCTCCAGACTATTAAGTTCCTTTTTGATTGCAGTCAGTTTCTGATGAGTTTCTTTTCTCTCTGGATGATGGTCAATTACATTTGCTATAACTTCATACTCCATACGGTTTTTCCGATAAATTTTAGCTTCTTGTAACTTTTCTTTCGCACGTTGTATTTCACATTTAGTTTCTTCAATTTCTTTTTTAATCTCACTAGCCAACTTCCCATAATTTTCCAACTCTTGCTCATTCATTCGCGAAGCGATTCGCGTTTTCTGGTGGATATACTCACATTGCGACAAGTGCTGAAAAAGCTGTTCCTGGATTGCTTTTCTAGAATACAAAATAGGCCATTAACCATTCAACAGATAGTATTGACACTACAGAAGTTAGAATTACGTTTCAGTTGCGGGCTCATTGAGCGAGTTGCACCATTTCACGAAAGCTTTCAAAAGAAGAGTCAGTCTTCGATCGTCGCCGGTTCCATCGCCGTCGATGAGTAATTTTCGCCGAATTACTTCTTCTAAATAATAGAAAACGGCAAATATAGATGAAACGAAGAACCTTTGATGAGATAAATTAAATTAGGTACCTTCTGTCATGATTGTTGAATTGAAATACCCGGAAATCTAAGCTAATAAGTTTACTTATTACACGTTTCAAAAATAATTATTTGTTCTCCACTTTCTCATATTGTGCAAATTTGAGTAGTTAAAATATTTTGCGAAATAAGTCCAATAATTTGGTACCTTACCTAACTAAAGGTAAAGAATACTGAATAATACAGGGTAGAGATTCGGCACAGGCGGTCGGTCAAGCGGCGACCAGAGAGCTTTGACTATATACATACTGGACTGCTAATACTGATAAAAAGCTGTGTTCAAAACAAACAGGCCCTGTTCAAAATGTTAGTTCATTATTATTAATACTTATTGTCTTTTCCTTTGACTAGGTCTCTTCTTACCACAATTATTGCTTTTAATTACGAATTAAATCGGTAATGTTGTAGTTTTATAAAACTCAGAAGTTCAGAAATTTCAGTTAAATCAATTTAAAATTTGATTTATTGATGCATAAAAATAATCTTGTTTTTTGCTGTATGACGAATGTTGTTATCTACTTGCCAATATGTCTAATTTTAATTTTTGCATAGAAATTTGTAATTAATTTGGTTAAATCTTTGACTATATAAGCTATATAGTCAAAGGGTTAAATGCGGATAAGGTAGCTCTATGTTTTTAAACAGTGTTGTGGTGGTAGTCATGCAACCTCGCTCACATCGTCACCTAACTACACGGTAACACTGAATCATTCTTTTCCCACTTTTATTCAAACCAAACTTGAAGGAGATTACTCATCTTAGTTTCTTGCTTTTTATTCCATTTTGTTACGATCTCAGTTAAAGTCCAATACTTCAATTTGTTGAATTAATTTTATATTGTTATTATGTTGTTGAAGTTTGTGTAATAAAACAATTTCTTTTTCGCGTTATATATTTTCATTCGTTAATTTGTTTTTCAAATTTCACTCCAAAACTAATTCGCATCCTCGGCAAGAAAACTTAATCATCAGATAGGTCTGAGATTAATGAAATGAGGTTGAAATCCAAGGAAAGGAACAAGTTAGTTAGAGATACTTTAATGCAATGATTGAAGATACAAATTATAAGTTTGAGGAAGATGAACGATCTCCCTCCATTACGAGATTAAAGTTTGAGTGGGAAACGGGTTTCAGCGTTCTCGGATGAACGGACGAAAAAAGTCGTGTTTGTTCGCACAACCTGAAAGTGTTAGTTTACGTTGTCTAAAGTAGTAGCGCTAACAGTTAGTGAGCGAGTGTAGGTGGAGTGTAGAACAACACCCCCCCGCAGTCTAACAAAACGAGCTAACATGATTTATCGTGAGAACAAAATTTTGAATTACAATATTATTATACATTTAAATTCATTTCCCAAACAAAAATAAATAAAACAAATTACATAAAATTAATTAATAATGAACAATGACTAGATTACAACAAATATTTTCGATGTATCTTCGAAATTATTTATCGACATATTATATTACGCTAACGGATTTCGATTCTGATATTTTTCGATATTTCATGTTGTTCGAGAAAAATTTTGTTCAATTTTGTTTAGTACTTGTTGAATTAGGATGTTCCGAAATGTGATAAACTAATATCAACTAAACGTGTGAAATCATGTCGATGATTTGTATTCAAATCTCTGTTCATTCAAAAGCTGAATTTGCAGAGATGACAATGAATACTTGCACGAAAATAAATTTTGTTTCAACAAGTATTATTTGGCCTAAAAAATATATTATATTATTAATTTTGTTTGAACATGTGATTTTTCTTTTTCTCGAACATTATATTTTTCATGTACTATATTACAAAAGGCGAGATTATTGTATTCAGTGATTTTTGACTTGACATATAATTAACTTTGAGTTTTTTATATTTCTTCCCCTTTTAAAATAAACGATTTTCCATATGAATTTTATTGTGAGAGGTTTGATGTTGTTAATATTTTATCAATTAGATTTCTAAATTTTTGTTTTTTGAGACTTTTTGTTAGCATATCTGCTAATTGCGAATTTGTACCTACGGTTTTGAATTCAATTTCTTTATCTTCTACTGATTGTGTAATGGCATAACATTTTATCATTAAGGCCCTTGCTCGTTTTTGAGCTCCTCCCGACATTATTCTGAGGGCTGAAATATTATCTTCAAAAATTCTTACTGGGTCATTTTCCTGGAATATTTCCTTTTGTAAAAGGAATGTGACCTGTATATCGTCCAAGGCATCAAATACCGCAATAATTTCAGCAGCAGTTGAGCTTGTAGCTACGATTGTTTGTCTTCTTACATTCCAATTAATTAGATCCGCATTTAAATATATTAAAAATCCTGATATCGATTTTCCTAGATTTAAATTTGATATTTTTATTTCATGATCTTTTACATCTGGGGCATAAGATGCATCAACGAAAGAATGTATGCCTTTACTATCTGATGTGAATTTAATTGAGAAATCTTTTGTGGTATTTACATATTTAAATATTCTTCTCACATGATTTTTTAATTTAGAATTTGATTTCGTTTGGAACCTTGAGAAAAAGTTCACTGCAAACGAAATATATGGTCTTGTTATTCTAGCTAGATATAATAGGGCTCCAATCATTGAGCGATATTCTGCATCATCTGTACAATTTTCATCTTCTTCAATTTTTAAAGATGTTTCTATAGGTGTATTTATGAAATTTGATTCATTTTGATTATATTTTTTTTTAAATTTTTTCTATATATCGTGATTGTATTAGAGTTATGGTATTTTCTTTTCTATCTCTAATAATCTCAAATCCTAAATAAAATCTTGGATTATCAATAATTTTCATGGTAAATCTTTTTTTAAAGGAGTCGTTTACATTTTTAATCCATTCGGGGGTATTTGAGGCTATTAATATGTCGTCAACGTATGTGATCATAAGAATTATTTTTTCATTTGATTTTTTGAAATATAAACATTTGTCTGTTTTGGATCATTCAAAGTTCATTTTCAAGATGTATTCATTTATTAAGTTGTACCATGATTTAGACGATGTTTTTAAACCATAAATAGATTTTTTTAGTCTTAATAATTTATTGCTTTCCATTAATAGGAATTCTGGGGGTTTTAAGTATATGGGAACGATTGCAGGAGAATTTAGATACGCCGTTTTTACATCATATTGGACCATTTCTAGGTCATATTTATTGACTATTGATAGAAACCATCTTACCAACCAAATTGGGATCACAGGGGCAAATACCTGTCCCAGTTCATATTCAGTTCTATCTTTGAAACCCCTCGCAACTAATCTTGCCTTCGGTTGATGGTATCCTTCATCATTTGGTTTTGTCACAAATACCCATCTTGTGTCTATTGTTTTTAAGGATTTATCGTAGTCTACATCTTCCCACACATCCATTTCCCCTAATGAAATAAATTCATCTTCAATAGCTTTCATCCATTCCCTTCTAAATGGATTATTTTTAACATCCTTATAGCATGTTGGTATACAGTCTTCAATCCACTTATTATCTATAGTTTTTGTAATATTAAAAGTATTTATGTTGACCAGATTTTTTACAAAATTTGCTGGTTTAAGTACCAGTTCTTGTTCACAATTTTTTAAATTTGATATATTTTTATTTTTGTCAAATTTGGCATCACAAGATATATTGAATTTATTTGAAAAAGGGTCTCTAATGCAATATCCCGTAGTGGTATATCCCATGAGTATACCTTTTTCTTCCCTTGGTGCAAATTTTGGATCAATTTTTTGTTCATTTCTATTTTTTGAATTAGTTGCATTTTGTTGTCAAACTTCTAATGGAATATGCCTATAAACTAATGATCCAAAAATTTTTAAATTGTCTAAGTTTGGTTTTTTACCAAAAAAATTTCATATGGAGTTTTGTACTCTGAATTTACTCTTGTTGGTGATCTGTTTATCAAATATGCGGCTGTAGCTATTGCATGTGCCCAATATTTAATATCCAGATAACCATCAATTAGTAAACTTCTTACTCTTTTCATTAAAGTTTGATTTTGGCGTTCAGCAATTCCATTCAGTTCCGGTGAGTAAGGAACCACATTTTCTATTTGTACTCCATTTTCTTCACAAAATTTTACTAATTTTTGATCCGTATATTCCTTTGCATTGTCACACCTTATTTGACTTATTGGTGTTTCAGGGAATTTATTTTTCATTGAGAGAAAAATATTTTTAAATTCAGTAAATACTTGACTTTTATTCGATATTGGTATTACGAAGGTGTATTTGCTATAATTATCAATGAATGTTAATATGTATTTTTTTTTAGCTATTGTGGGTGTGAAAGGTCCCATAATATCGGAAGATATAATTTCCAGTCTCCTTTGAGGTTTATTTCTAACATTATTACGACCTAGACGTTGACTATTTGCTATTTTGCAAATTTCACAATTTATGAAATCATCATCTTTAAAAATAATTGTCTTTGGAATTCCTATTGTGACTTTATGTAAGTATCTCATGTATTTTCCATTTAAGTGACCTAAACGTCTATGCCAAATCATTTTTTTATGATTGTTTGTATTATTTTGGATTATTTCTAATGAATTATCTGAAATATTATTATTATTTTTTTTATTATTATTATCACTATTATCCTCATTATTATTATTTTCAGTAGTAATATTATTATTTTCATTATTTTCTTCTAAATTATTATTGGGTTCTTCTTCCTCTTCTTCTATTTCTAATTCGACAGAAAAT
>WOFM01000570.1:0-24665 GCA_011428145.1 Ericerus pela | reverse complement strand
CCATCATCAGCCAAAGTTAATCTCCAAATACAGTGGGTGCATCAACAGCTTTTATTGGCGGAGTTAGGAGTGAATTTCCAAACAGCTATTTTTCCAGTTGTTGATGTGGTTGACAGAGTGAATTTCTGGACACCCCTAGAACTTCGTAATTAATTTTGTTCAACTTCGATTTGATTTGAGTTGTCAAAAGTTGGACAAAAGAGCAGACCAAGTGGACATAAAAATTTTTTGGGGGCTATTCCACTTATGTATAGCCTGTGTAGGTATGTTCTCAGCCCAGAATTTGCCCTCTCATTTCTTGATGGAAAAATGCTTTTCATTCCCCAAACTTTGAAAAAACAGTTTTGCATCACTTTTACTACAGTGATTTTTGAGGTGAAAATCTTTATTTGCAAAACTGTATTTGTAAATGTTGATATAAAATTCTTTCTCTCACTCACTCATTCATTATCATCACCACTCTCGTATATATATCATATGTTCTACCTTCCATTCTAATCTTTCACTTTAGTTATAATCTACACTAGTACTGCACTTGGCCATCATATTATTCAAATGTTATATTTCATTTATTCATTTATTATATTTCTGTAACCATTTGTATTGAGTTCTTCTTTATTCAACTTTCCTCAAACCTCTCTCACATCATGGTAGCCATCGCTGCAGTTTATTGAAGATTTTTTATGTGCAAAAACTCATACGACAGTAATACTAATACAGAATGTATTTAACTTTTTTTTGTGAATTATTTGTTTATGCAAATTTATTTTAAACGTAAAATAATTTTATTTAAAATAGTTTTGTGAATTTAATGTGTAGTTAAACACAAATTTTTTATATTTTCAAATTATAAAATTCATGTTCCTGATTTACTAATGGCTAACTCTGAAAGTATCAAACTAACAATTCAGTAAGACTGTCAAAAAATCAAGAATCAAGCTAAAAATCAAGTATTTGTTCTCATTTTTGTAGACTCACCAAGTTCTATTCTCAACAAAAACTGTCATCTTTTGGGACGACATATTTTCAAAATTCAACGAAGAACGACAACAGCAAACATCAAATATTAAAAAATACAACACAACAAAGAAAAAGAATTGATCAGTTTCTCGCACAACAGATATTTGTTCGCAGGTAGTATACATTGATTAATTACTGAATTTTATTTTGGGGGATTGTGTTCCAAGTACTACAATTAAATTTTTTATGTCAAATCATCTAGACTTAAAAGAAAAATGTTAGGTAAATTTAAATTATTAAAAGAAGATTTTGAAGAATTAATTAAAAAATTCGAAGATACAAAAAATTAAAAAACTACGTATTGGAACATTCAATTTTCTTTTTTTTCATATACTTCATCGGAGAAGTAATATTATAATCCTTCACATTAGATATATCAGGTTGAAGAAAAAAGTACTAAAAAGTGGATGAAAATTTTGTTGGGACACGATTCCCTCACTCCCTCACAAACACATAACTTCACACTGACTAACACTGTATGTAACATGTATATTACATTCATTTGTTTTACATGTGGCGACACTGATTGCCAATATATTATTCTTTCCGCAACTGCTCGACGGAGAATGTTCTCCGTTCGTCAATCGTTGTACTAACGTCATTTAATAAACTTTTTCTAAGATGGAAGTCCATACTTATCTTTTCTGTGTAAAGTGATCAGACCTCACCTCAATATGTTAGCAGAGCTGCGGATCAGAGAAATAAGTGCGGTAATTAAAATGTGATATGTGATAACCGTGTAATTTGTTAAAATTAAAAGTTTGTGTTTCACGCAAAGTGAAAGGCTTAGTGCCGAGTGATACCTCCACGCAAAGTGGTAGGAAAAGTTAAAATTCGTGAACAAAAAAGTTCGATTCAGTGATTAAAGTAACTATCCTGAAAAAGTAAAAAGTTTAATTAAAGTAAAACAACAAATGAAAAGTGAAATTTAATGAAAACAACGGTAAAGTCTTGGGCGCCTGTGAAAACGTCAAAGTCAAAAGTCTGGAGAAAACAAATCAGATACGAGAGGATTTTATGGTTTGGTAGACCAGTGCACACAATCAAAAACGGTTGGCAAGTGTTCATGCTGTGTTCCGGGGAGTGAAACAGCGGAAGAAAATCGAAAATTCAGAAGTTGCAGAGTAAAAATCGTCGGAGATTGGTGTCATTTGGGCAAGGTAGCAGAAGAAAAACATCGAAAAAACACGAAAACAGAATTGAAAAATTAAAGATAAGTAAAAAGTTTAAGTTAATTAATAAATAATTCGTGTGATTTTGCTCAAAATTAATTAGAAAAAATCAAAATTTCAGTAAAATAAAGATAAATTTCAATATATTTTCATGTAAATTCTAAATCCCAAGTAAAGTTGAAACTTGAAAGGTGATATTGTTAGCCTTCAAACTTTATCTTGTTGGTTGAGAATTGTAGAAAAAGGAAATCTTTGTTGGATGAGATTCATCGAGTCCTGTGAGAAGATGAGGAAGAAATCAACGGATCAAGACGACTAAAAAACTACGAAACGAACCTAAACTAAAAACGACATCGAACAAAGACTAGACACACACATTACGAACACATAAATAAAGACACAAGATTCACTAATTACGAAATTTTATTTCCACATTAATAGAAGTGGAGTTGTTAACAACATGAATGACAAAAAGCGACTAGAGGCGTATGATTACAAAATATCACAGTCAGGTACAAAACACTAAAAATCACAGATCACAAAAATATATAAACAGTGTTGCCACCACAAATGATATGTGAGAATAATAGTCACGAGTATAATTTAATTTGCTATAATTCTCACACGCCTCCTCAAATTAAACTTATACGAATACGGTAAAATGGTAAAAATGAATTATTAAACTAATGAAGTCATTATGAACACAAATGACAAAAGGTCAACAAAAATACAAAAAGTTACAACAACAAATATTACATGAATGGTAAACATATACAATAAGTTACAACAACTTTAACATTTTACAGAATACATCAAATTTAGGCCTCGGGCAGCCCTTCGTAAAAACATCAGCCAACTGTCGCGAAGTTGACACGTATGAATACTTAAAGTCTAAATTTACGTGATTGCACACAAAACGGTACTTTACATCCACATGTTTTGATCTGCGTGTGTTCCATTTTCCAGAGTGCAAAATAGCCAGACAACTCTGATTGTCTTCGTAAATTACAGCTCTGTCATTAATTTGAATGCAAAAGTCACTCATTAAATATTTCAACCAGATTGATTCAGTGGTAGCATCGCATATGGCGATCAACTCACTTTCAGTGCTAGACAGAGCTACCGTTGGTTGTTTCTTACTAGACCAGGACACCAGCGACCCATAAACAAAGACACAGTAACCCGAGATTGACCGTCTTGTGTTAACACAGTTACCCCAATCGGCATCCGAATATGTTTCGACTATATTGCCATTATTATTATGTTCATATGAATATATAAGTTTTTTATCTTTAGTAGTCACTAAATATTTCAGAACTCTCAATAAATATTTGAAATGTTCATCTGTGGCATAACTGGAGAACTGGCTGAAGTACGATATTGCGAAGCAAATATCAGGCCGTGATCCTAGCATTAGGTACATCAAACATCCCACGAGCTGTTGATAGTTGTTATTCAGCACACTATCACACGCATTGAGGTCCCTATCCAATTGGAGTTTGGGGTCAATAGGTGTGTAGGTAGGTGCACATTTATCAACACCGAACCGCCTAGCAACAGACTCGATGAGATTCTTCTGCTCGATCTCCAGTACACCCTCTTCGCGACTATAATTAATATTTAAACCTAGATACTTATTAACTTTTCCAAGATCCTTACATTTGAATCTCTTATTAATTTTATTTTTGAAAAATATGATTTGTTCTTTACTATTGGAACTAATGAGAACGTCATCAACGTAAGTGAGTAGATAAACTATCGTTCCATCATGTTTATTTTTGAACACATATAGACAGTCATCAGCCATGCTTTGTACAAAGCCAAGTGACAACAGGAACTCATTAAATAGCTTATTCCACACTTTTGGCGACTGTTTAAGACCATATATAGACCTATTTAATTTTAATACATTATTATATTTATCAACCTGCGTTTCAATACCTTCAGGTATCTCGAGGTACACATCCTCAGAAAGAATACCGTTCAAGAACGCACTACAGATATCTATTTGTTCTATATAAAATTTTAATTTATTACTGACAGCCAAGAGGGTCCTCACAGTCGAAAGTTTCGCCACTGGCGCATATACTTCATTAAAATTGAAGCCTTTCTTCTGCTGACAGCCTCTGGCAACTAACCTAGCTTTATATAAAACATTATTTTCATTATCATATTTTTTATTAAATATCCAACGACACGTGATGGTAGGGGCGTCCTTTGGACGTTTGGTCACCTTCCAAGTCTGATTGGAGTTCAGGGCACTTATTTCAGATGAAATGGCCTCCTTCCACATCAGACTATCAGGTGCTGCACTCGCCTCCTCAAACGTCAAAGGAATGCCATCCTCAGCCAGGTATATATTTCCTGCTGCTTGATCACGTGTAGTCGCCTCCTGTGAAAGACAATCTAAATTTAAATCACCATCAACTTCAATATTTTCCAAGTTGGATTCAGTGACTTCTTTAAATAATTCATCATTTTTAGTGTATTTATTATATTCAGGATTACTTATTGCACCTTCAAAGAACTCAACATCACGTGACAGACGTATCTCCTTAGTGCTTAAGTCCAACAACCTGTACCCACATGGAGAATAACCAACCATAACTAATTTTTCACTTTTACTCTTAAATTTATCAGAGTCATGTTTGAATGACAACATATATGCATCGCATCCAAACGTTTTTAATTTATTATAATTATATTTCTCACCAAACCATCTCTCAAATGGAATAAAATCTTTATTTGTAGGGCATCTGTTTATGATATAGGTGGAGCACAATATGGCTTCCGACCAAAATATCTTTCCAAGACCACTCTCAAACAACAGTGTCCTTGCCCTCTCGCACAGTGTCCTGTTCATTCTCTCAGCTTTTCCATTCTGCTGAGGACAACCACCAACAGTAGGTTCAACCACAATTCCCTTCTCAGTACAATATGACTGGAAGGTGGTATTCAAGTACTCTGTGCCGCGATCACAACGGAGTCTCTTTACATTATAGCCAAACTTATTCAAGACCATCTCGTGATATTCTTTAAATTTTGTAAAAGCTTCTGTCTTGTTCGCCAGCAAGTAAACACAGCAAAAATTGGAGTAATCGTCGATAAAGGTCATGAAATACTTAGCTCCTTTATATGCAGGAGGGTTAATAGGTCCACAGAGGTCAGTATGAACCAACTCCAATGGCTTATTTGTTTTTCTTTCATGCCTTTGGAATGGTTTTCGACTCTGTTTCCCCATAACACAGGGCTCACACAGCAATCTGCGATTGGAGTCAACATTGGGTATCAAACCCCTACTTGACAACAATCTAACATCGTTTACATTTAAATGAGCAAGTCGTTTATGCCACACGAACAGTGGGCTCGATTCATCTCCCGATGTCAGATTACACGATTGGCTTGACATTTTTACAAAGTCAATTGTGTACAAATCCGAGTCTACACTAACACCAGTGGTAACTACTTTTCCACTGCAGCGTTGGATGATCTCAACAGACTCTTCCTTAAACAAAGTGTCAAATCCCGACCTGCTCATACGTTTAACCGAAAGCAGATTCTGTGGCAGCTCCCGAGCATACCTTACATTTTTCAACTCGATTACGATTCCATTTAAAAGTTTTAATTTTACAGTACCCACCGACGTGACAGACAAAGAGACACCCTTTTTCGCAACACAGATACTATGTGGTCTGATCAAGTCTATATAGTCACTGAACAAATTTATATCATTAATAATGTGAATTGTGCATCCACTGTCAACTATAAATGTGGTTCGAGGCATCAAGTTTAAATTTTCTTTTGCATTACAAGAGTCATTAATTTTTTTATTATCGTCATTATTCAACGTGAAGCTGTAACCCACTTCAGAGCAAACGTCATTAGCATTAAAATTTTCATTGCACATCTGTGCCGAGCTCCTATTACTATTATTATTATTGGAACTTTGGTCATTAACTCGACTTTCACTATTATTATTACTATTATTATTGTTACGATTTTTGACATAACAATTTCGGGCTATGTGCCCTATTTTGTTACAATAGTGACATTTCACATTAGAATGTCCACCGTCAGTATTATTATTACGACCACGTCCATTAAAATTATTACTATTATTATTATTATTTGAGCTCGAATTTTGATTATTATTATTAAAATTATTATTTCCGCCTCGATTAAAACCACGACTATTATTATTATTTCGAGATCGACCACGATTAAAACGATTTCCATTACTACTATTACTAAAATTTCATCCAACATTATTGCAATTACCAAATAAATGTTCTCCTCACCAGTGGCACCCACTGATGAAGGTTTTAGAGATGTAGTGTTCAGAGTGTTACCTCGAACTGTCGATTTGCTATCAGAAGATAGCTCACGCTGGAAGTTATTCAATTTCATGAAAACACCATCCCAGGTGACGACTTCTGCATCTTCAATCACAACCTTAATTGGACGAAATTCCGCAGGTAATGACCTCAGCAATACCAAAATAAATTGTTTCGTGGTCGTTAAATCTCCTAATTCAGTCAAACGTCTACAACGAGAACGAAAATCCAACAAATATTTATGCAAATCAATACCAGACACATACCGTTTTGCGTACAAATCACCTCGTAAATCCATCAGCGTCTGGTCATTGCCGTTGTCGATGAGGTTCGTTAGGACATGAAACATCTCCTTCGCCGTCGTGTACGTCTGGATCATCTCAAGGTACTCGTCAGTCACGTTGTTAGCTATCAGGAACATCGCCTTTGCGTTCTCCTTGGACCAAGCATCTCCCCTGTTACGAACAGTCGGCAAAGAATCGATTATAATATTAGTTAACGACTCCTTTGCCAACAACAGTTCCATCCGGAACTTCCATGTGCGGCCATTCTGCCCATTGAACGGCTCGATCATGTTCTTCTTTCGCGCTTCCATCTCGTTGACAGGTACGAACGATCAGTTACACCGCAAATACAGCGATCTTCAGCAACTTTCAGACACGTCGACCAACAATTCAACACGAACGAGATCACAGGAACATCGAACAGAGAACATATCAAACAATCGAAAAACAATTAGCAGGCATGATACTACTTGGGTGTGGCGAGCAGGATCCGACAGCACAACATTGACGAACTATGACAATGGCGACCACGTTGACATCCAGGTATCTGGGCCCATAACCTGTGAGAAGATGAGGAAGAAATCAACGGATCGAGACGACTAAAAAACTACGAAACGAACCTAAACTAAAAACGACATCGAACAGAGACTAGACACACACATTACGAACACATAAATAAAGACACAAGATTCACTAATTACGAAATTTTATTTCCACATTAATAGAAGTGGAGTTGTTAACAACATGAATGACAAAAAGCGACTAGAGGCGTATGATTACAAAATATCACAGTCAGGTACAAAACACTAAAAATCACAGATCACAAAAATATATAAACAGTGTTGCCACCACAAATGATATGTGAGAATAATAGTCACGAGTATAATTTAATTTGCTATAATTCTCACAAGTCCTACAATAGAAAACCTACACTTTTGAACATTGACATTAGTGACAGATTTTTTCCTGTTCACATACAATAAAAGATCGATTCAATTGATGAAAGCTGATAAATTATTTTCTTTTCAGCAGGAATCCTTTTCATACTTGTTAAATAATTTTTGCACTGTGTATTAATTTGAATTTTAACGTGTTTAATAGAATCACCTGTACTCTGAAACAAGACTTGGGACTTTAATTAATTTAATTTCGAACATTTTTGACAATAAAATCACAGTAATTTGATCGCTCAAGAAGCAGAAACAACGGAGGAGAGATCACCTCATCGTCGGCAACACATATTTCGTAAGATTTAATTTAGAATATTGACAAATTATTGAATATCATAATATAATACACTTAATTTGCATTCCCAATCGAGCGGCTGAGACCGTGTTGTGCATTATCGTGCAGCTGAGACTGTGTTACTCCCTAGAATTAAGTTCTCGTTCTTCTGAGGTAGGATCTAAACTCCCAAACACCCAAAATCTAATAATAAAATGTCACGATTTGACACAAAAAAGGTATTCGATGGGAGGAATTATGATGCCTGGAGGACCATGATGGTCTCAACACTCTATGCAGAGGGATTATATCCGATTATGCACGATATTGAGACCGAGGTGCTATTTTTGGGACTGGAATTGAACAGTTTTTTAAACCCTGAATCTGGCAATGCTAGTTCAGCTAACAGGATGGCATATTTCCGCAATCAGGAAAAAGGAAAGGCTTTAATCTATCAGGGATTGAACAACGAATTAATTGAAAGGATAAAAGATTTAAAAACAATAAACCAAATTTTAAAAGTCTTAGATGAAAGGTATAAAAGCTGCATGCAGGTTACATATATTAAAGCGAAGCAGGCCTTTCAGAGATTAAAATTTAATAGTGATGGAAATATGAGAAGTTACTTAGACGTGTTCTCTAGATCAGCCCAAAAAATAAGGGACTGTGGAAAAAATTTAGACAAACAGGAGGAGATAGAACAACTCCTAATATCATTGAACATGGACTATGACATGACAAGGCTGGAGTTCAATACCTTAAGTCAGGATCAAAAAATGATTGAAACACTCCATGCCATGTTGATTGAAAGATCAGATAGGTTATATGACGAGAAGAAGTCAAGATATTATAATAATAAATTTCGTAATTTCAATCAAAATAATAAAAATCGGAGATTCCAATATGGAGGAAATTATAATAGATATTGTGGCGACGGGTGGTCGATGACAAACGAGTGTGTACTACACACTCGTCAACCACCTAGCGGGCCAGTGGGATAAAACCCACGAACTACCTTTTTGTGCTCACAGCTGTACATTTTGTCTGTGCAGCTTAATTGTTTACTGGGCTCGGCCCGCACACGCTCTCAGCAGTACACGCAACCGACCGTATTAGGTATTTGTGTGGCGTCGTGTACACTGGTATACACACACCCACAAGTGGTGACCTCTGACGTAAGTATTTTATTTTTGTTGTTGACGTTTCACCGTCAACAGGGAAGGAACCATCACCTCCTTCCCCACCGCTTCCAACTAGCTTGGAAACAACAACCAATCGGCTTTCAACAGCTGATTGTCCAAACCACGCCCCTTCTTCAAACGTTGGCATACCCGCCAACAACTGAAGAAGTAATTCAGTCGGCTCTCGTCAGCCAACGGAGAAGGTTCTCCTTCTCCTTCCCCTTTCCCTCGTTGCTCGTCGGTACTTAAGTACCGACCAACGTCCACAAAAATCAGTTGGCACTTGACTGCCGTCAGAGAAGGTTCTCCTTCTCCTTCCTTTTCCATCTCCCTATTTTTTCATTTTTCCCTCTTCTCTCCCCAGGCTCGACGTCAGTACGCAAGTACCAACCAGCCATCTCAAAAAGAAGCAAACAGTTGGCAATCAGCTGCCAACGAGGAAAGTGTAAACTTAGCCTCCCTTTTCAATTACCACCATGGCCTCCAAACTAACCCCGTCATCCCTCGATGACCTGGTTCTCCCACTGACGCCTGCAAAGGCCACAGTCAGCAATCCTCCCAGGAGGACGGAGAACCAGCCCAATGCCATGTCTGCCATCCACTCAACGCCGCATGTCAGCATGCGTTCGTCGACTGTACCGACGAACTTGGCAATCCCGCAGTCCTCTACGCTTGTAAATTTTGGCCCGTTCCTCAACAACTACCTCCCGGGCGAGGAACTTCCGGTCAACCAGCACCAGCCGGTTGACAGTTCCACGCTGAGGCTGTCCCCCATCCTCAATTGGCAATCGCACCGGCAGGAAGCAATTTCCGCTGCGACTACTGTCTCGCCCTCTTTACAAGCCCATCCACCACGGTTACTAACAGGCCTTCCTCCGGTCAACGCCGAGAATGTGCATCTCTGGCTGCAGCAGATCGAGAATCTTGCTTGTGCCAGTGGCAATACCAGCAAGTCTCAGCTCTACCTGGCAATCCCCGTCACTTGCCGACCCAGGTAGCCAATGCTGTGTCAGAACTACTCTACAGTTCCGAAGACTGGCTGCACACTTGGTCAAACCTCCGCAATCAAATACAACAAGAATTTTCCCCTTCCTCCAACACCCGGATTAGAACCCTGCTGGAAAACACCCATTGTCAACCTTCCGAGAGGCCTTTGGCGTACCATCGCCCCCTCGTCACCCTAAACAAAGGAAGAGTCAATGACGATGTTCTCCGTAACCTTCTTTTCCAATCCCTCCCGGTCAATATCCGCCAGACATTGGCCATGACAAAGCCCGCAACCTCTCGACAGGCAGTGCTCGAAGCTGACGAGGCAATAGCTCTTGAGCAAACCTTTCCGTCAACATCCCCTGCAACCAGCACCATTTCCGCTATCGCAACTCCCGCAGCATCCCCGTCAACAGCACCAACGGCTAATTCCTCGGAATTAGCCACCATTACCCAGCTGCTTCAACACTTGTGCGGGCGTTTAACCAAGTCCCGATGGGCGACTCCCTCTCATACGTCCCCGCTGATCTGAAATCAGCCCAAAACGTATGGCTACGCATGGATACACCTTGTAAGGCACTCGACCCACCTTACTCCGGACCGTACAAAGTCCTCAACCGTACGGATACAAGGACGACACACACGCGTATCAATCGATCGACTAAAGTCGGCCTATGTCTATACAGACATAGAAGCCGACCCAGATGACTCAACTTCTGTCGATGATCCTTCGGGACCGACAGTTGACTTGTCATCTGAGGTTGTCTTACCTAAAAACGACGACTCACCCCCAAATGCCTCACCCCAACCTTCGACGTCGTCTACACACACAGACGACACGCTCGATTCTTCCCCGATTGTAATTACACACGATCAAAATAAAGAATTGCCTCCCGAAGCGTTATCGAAGGAAAATACCCAATTGCACCCCATCGGCCATTCTTCTAGTCGAACAGCTGACACTATGCTCGACGACAAACCGATTTCGATTCCCCTTTCCCTCCCACACACGTCCGAGTCGGCTCACGCAACTGACGACAAGTCAAGCGTTGTAGACGACGACGTATTACGAAAATTGTTTCGTGGCGCCACCCAGTCGCATAAATACGACGCGTCTTCTTCCTCGGAAGACGAACAGGCCCCACCTACAAAACAAACTCCTAATATTAATGTCTAACAACAGCTGCCACAACCGCACCTTTGTTCGTGTTTACGAGACAAAATTAAACGGCGGTTACGGTCAAGAAAATGAGTGAAATTAGTGTTTTAGAAACTCACTCTTCCCTTGACGTGCTTGGCTGTTATATACTCTTCATCAAATGCTACCTATCAGGCGCTTTTAATAATATTTCACGGAGCATAATAGACTGGTGAAATGTCCCAAGAGCGTCTTTCTCCCAGCATTCCCGAGATATCGGAAGATGAAGAAACAGCCCTTTTAAGGGCTACTCCTCCACCAACAGAGGGTGGTAACGGCGATGCACCGTCGTCTCCTCGTGCAGACAACCATCGCTCCCCCCTCCTACCTTCTCACCCTCGACGTCACCAGCTAACGTTGCCCTGTATCCCTCCTCCACGGCTACTGCCACCTTTCCACCGGTGAAGCAGACATCGCCTGTGTCCTCTACGTCCAATCAAGTATCGGCGTCATCCGTGATGCTTACCTCTGTCGGACCTGCACAAGAGGGTACACGCCGTACTCCTTCTCGAGTACCGCAACGGGGATCGACGCTGAGGCAGAGGGTGGAATCTGCTGCCAGGGGCCAAGGTGTGCCTCTTCGACAGTACCGGCCTGCTCCTGGAGTGGCAGCTCGTGGCTCTGAGCTCGTACAGCGCAGCCTTGTCCGTAGCTCTTGTTCTCGGGTCTTTGTTCCGCTCCCCAGGAAGACCGCGTACTTGTTGGAGATGCCACCTCACACTCGGGCCACTGTACAACTAAGCAATGCGCGGATTGACACCCGCACATTTGCCGAAGTCGTACAGCGCGTTCAATCTAAGGGACCCTTGCCTGGTCCTCAACCATCTTCCTCGGCAGGCCTCCCCTCTGGGGAATTCCCGCCGCTCAAGACGGTTAAACAGATTGAACCGCTTCCTCTTTGGAAGTGCCAAGCGCAAGCGACTGCCACGTTGCGTACCAGCGGTTTTAAACGCCCGTCTGCAGCAACAAAGCAGTCCCCCCAACCCTCGACTTCCAAAGTCACGGAGGCACCAGTAGCCACAAAAAAGGTACCATCGGCCCCATTCACCCTTCGGTCGCACCGACTACTTTGGAAGAGACAACGATGGATGTCGACCTAACTTCAGCCCCAACCATCCATCTCCCACCAACCCCTACGTCGGTCCCTCAATGAGTACTGTCATCAATACGCGAAGAGGTCGAACTGACAAGAAGTGCTGCCGTCGATAATCACTCCGTTATCGACCTAACGGCAACACCTTCGCCGGAAAAAGTCCCCGAGTCTCAGCCGTCCACCTCTTGTGATAAGAGGCCCCTAGCTGATGGCAAACTGGCGAAGCGTCCCTGTTTGAATCGTAAGGCAAGTGGCCACGCCCGGTGTGAAGCTCGTGCTCGCGGTCTCTCCTACATGGAACTCAAACGGGATGAAAGATGCGGCAAAACCCGGTCTCAAACCCCCGCTCCTTCACCAGCTTCCATACAGGATCCTACCCCATCTGTGGTACAGCCCCCTGTACTGCAACCGGTGGTACCTCCTGTATCGCAGAATCAAACACTGCAGCTGTGGGAGCAATTTACCGCCGCTGTGCTCGAAGCACATAATGCCCTGTCGCTTGCCCTAGCGACAACACCAATGCCACTTCCCCAAGTTGTGATGCCTCCACCCGGAATTCCCATTCCCCCACATCTACAACTCTTGGCATCGGTCTATCCTCCGGCCCTGGTTATGCCGCCTTTAATGTCGCCACCAGTAACCTACCCGTCACCCCTCATGAGCATTCCCACGTCTCATCCCCAGACTCCGCTCATGAGATCCCAAACTCGAGCGCGCCCTTCTCCACAGCCTCGAGCACCCCATACACGTCCATCCCGTCCCACACTCCCAGCCAACTTTGGTAAGCCCAAACCGAAGAGACCTGGCGATCCTACTATGTGAACGACATCCGTGAGCATAGTAGTGAACGCTGTGCCACACTTGACTAGCGTCACAGGTCACCGTAAGTTTCCTCGGAAACTTACTAGGAAGAGAGTGGTGTGGTGACGGGTGGTCGATGACCAACGAGTGTGTATTACACACTCGTCAACCACCTAGCGGGCCAGTGGGGTAAAACCCACAAACTACCTTTTTGTGCTCACGGCTGTACATTTTGTCTGTACAGCTTAATTGTTTACTGGGCTCGGCCCGCACACGCTCTCAGCAGTACACGCAACCGACCGTATTAGGTATTTGTGTGGTGTCGTGTACACTCGTATACACACACCCACAGATATAATAACACAAATAGAAATCAAAACTATAACTGAAGCGTAGATCAGGGGAAAATGACATATAATAATAACCAAAAGTCAGAAATGCCGCAAAATAATAATAATAATAATTACGAAAATAAAAAATATAATAATAATCAAAATCAAAATAATTTGCCAAATTCGAATAATTTAGTATGTTTTAAGTGCCATGGCAAAGGGCACATAGCTAAAGTATGTCCGTCAAATAAAGAGGGTGCAAAACCCCAAGATAAATTAGATGGTCCTGCACAAAATACGAGATACGGACGAAACAATCAAAATAATAATAATAAAAATAAAAATGAAAATGATGTTCAGTGGTCAATGATGATCAGGTATAAGGGCCATGAGCCAAATGAGAACACAAATAATAATAAATTAATAAATTTAATAACATCTAAAGACACGAAGCATGAATCAGATTCAGATTATGTCACTCTTACTAAGAGAATAATGTTAGATGGTGGTGCTGTTGCCCACGTTATATCAGATTTGTCAAAATTGTCTAACCCCCATAATGCTGGAAAAGCCTATCGAGTTAGAATGTGCCATCCAAGATACATTACTAATTGCCACACATATAGGAACTATGTTTATCAGGGTGGAAAATTCAGAGAGGAATCAAACTGTAATAAGATTAAAGAACATACATTACGTACCATACCTGAACGTAGACCTAATGTCAGGGATTAAGATAACAGAAAATAGGGCGCTGGGCATAGATCAGAATTTCTCTGCGGCACACATATACGTCCGGGGAACAGACGAGGTAATTTTTTTGGCCCCGAAAATAAGGGGGGTATACATGGTGAAGTACGAAATTGTACAGGAATCCACGGTTAATATTATAGAAAAGGAAGATGATTTAAATAAAATATGTCCCTATAATAATGAATCGAATAAATTGGCATGTATGCCCAATATAAATTCCCAGGATGAATGGACGGAATACGAAGTAGAAGAGGAAATAATTGAGGAAAGTCAGGAGGAAAATGAGAAGAATAGAGAGAATATCAATAATAATTCACAAGAAAACACAAATAATAATAATTTAGATAATAATATTATAATAAACGCTAATGATGAATATGATAGCAATGACCCACAAAATAATGAAACAAATGAAGGTGATAGAGAAATGAATGGGGATGTAGGTATAAATAATAATAATAATATAACAGACAATAATGATATAATAAACGATGATCAAGAAATCAGCGAGAATATAGGAAAATTAAAAATAGATAAAAATATGATATGGCATAGGAGATTGGGACACTTATCAGGAAAAAATTTGAAATTCTTGACAAAGGTCTAAAGAGGTATTCCGAATGGAATTATATTTTGTGATGACAAATTCAGTCTATGTGAGATATGTGTGAAAGCGAACTCTAAAAGATTAGGACATAGTGGAACTCGCACTAGACCGGAAAGAAAACTCGAACTCTTTTCATCGGATACAATGGGCCCCTTCTCACCAGGCATATATGGTGAAAAGTACGTTTTGATATTTGTGGATCATGCCACAAAATATACTTTCATCTCCACTATTGAAAAAAAATCAATGCTTTTTGAGGAGTTTAAGAAATTATACATGAAATTAAAATCGAAATTCCCGGATCACCCAATAGCCACTTTAAGATGTGATAATGCTAGAGAGTATCTTGACTCGAACATGAAAACATTTTGTGAGAACAATGGCGTAAACCTTGAGCCTGTCGTTCCGTATTCACCAGAATTGAATGCGATGGCCGAAAGGCAGAATCAAACGATCATGGCAAGGACAAGGGCCATGTTGTTTGACTCCGATCTGGATTTCAGTTTCTGGTCATTGGCTGTTCTGATGGCTGTTTATGTTATAAACAGAAGCCCAACTAGGGCCAATAAAGACCATAAAACCCCTTTTGAAATGTTTTACTGCATAAAGCTGGACTTATCTAATATGAGAGTTTTTGGGTCACTCGCTCATAGACATATTCCCATAGAGGTCTGTCAGCAACAGGCCACGAAAAATAAAAGAAAAATAGCAAATAGTGAACACCAAAAATTAACCCAAAGATCCGATAAAGGAATCTTCGTAGGGTATACCAATAGTAAGTACTGTATAAGGGACCCATTAATAGACAAATCACACGTTACATGCGACGTAAGATTTGATGAAACGAGAAATATAAAACAAATAGATAATAAAAAATAATGAAAAAATACTGGATAATAATAATATAATAGAAACCCCTGTAATTTTAAATTTATTTAAATCAAGATACAAAAATTATATTGAGGACCACATCCCTCAAAAATGGGAGGATGTCAAAAACAACCCTTTTAAGGAAGAATGGCAACAAGCCATTACTGACGAGCTGAAGTCACTATCTGATATGGGCATAAGGGAAGTCGTCCCAAGGGAGAGAAATGTGAGGTTAGTGGATACGAAGTGGTGTTTCACCACAAAACCCGACAACCAAGGCGTTCACATACCGAAAGCCAGGGTGGTTGCAAGGGGTTTTAAAGATCTTACTCACTATTCTCTAACTGAAACATATGCCCCGGTAATCCAATATTGGCTGATAAGATGGATATTATCTATCACTAACAAATATAGTCTAAATATAACACAATTCGATATAAAAACAGCTTTCCTTAATTCACAAATAAAATACCCTATATTTATATCAAACCCCAAAGGATGCCAACTAGGTGAAAATAACTGCCTAAGATTAATAAAGTCAATATATGGACTGAAAACGTCTTCGAAGAGCTGGTACGACTTGTTGAATTCAACAATAATTCAAGCTGGATTCATTCAATCAAAAATAGATAGATGTTTATATATAAAACAAGATAATAGTGGTGCAATGGCGCTCTTAATAGTCTATGTGGATGACATGTTGTTGGCTAGTAACCATGACGAGTGGACACAAGACTTAATAAATATTTTCAACAAAAATTTCACATTAAAAATAGAATATAATCCAACTTTCTTTGTGGGATTTGAAATAAGTCGAGATATACCTAGGAAACAAATTATATTAACACAAAATAGATACATTGATAAGATTCTCTGGAAATTTGGAATGACGGAATGTAATCCATCTTCCACACCTATGGAGAAGGGATTAAAGATAAATAAGCCAAAAAATGGATTGGATGATACCAAATATAGGGCTATGATTGGGAATCTGCTGTATGTGGCAAGACTGACCCGCCCGGATATTGCCTTCTCCGTCAATTATTTGATACGTTTTCAGGCATCCTCCAATAGTGAAGTCAAAAATTATGTTCGCCGTATTATTAGATACCTTAAAACTACAAGGGATTTCTGTCTGGTCTTCTACTCTGACCAAACTCATATCAAAGCTTTTGTCGATGAATCGTATGCACCCGACGTAGACAACTCACCTATTAATATTAATAACCTGGAGAAAGGGTGCTCCACAACCGGCTACATGATATTCGTTAACGGAGACTTGTTAAATTGGTCCGTTCACCGGCAAAACACAGTTGCAACCTCGTCGACTGCAGCCGAACTAATTGCATTGAATGATGCACTAGATGATATATACGTGATCTGGAGACTTACTGAGAGTGTTTTCTCTGTAACCGACCCAGTGCAAGTCTACGAGGACAACATATCTGCATCTCGTATTGCATATAGGGGAGGCCAGAAACGCTCCAGGTCCCTAGCGATCAAATGTTACGCAGTATTGGAAGCTTTCCAAAAGAAACTAATGAGTTTTAATGATATTAGGTCACCTGATCAAGTTGCTGATATACTTACTAAGGCACTTGATCGGAGAACCTTCCAAAATATTGTTATGAGAATCCTCCGAACAAGTCAACTTTTCAGTCAATAGTCTTAATTGACATAACCCTCAAAATTTTTGATATTTGGTTTTGGACTGCGGATGGGCGTTGGTCTTTTAGCGCCTATTGTAAACCGAGCGGTCCATATGTTGTTTCACACTTTACATCACAATATTCAATAGGTTCCCCATTGCTGCTCTGCCTCTCTTACTGGCATCAGCATTCCTCAATATATACAATTGATTCCCACAATAGCATATTTATATAAAAACCCCACACGATTAATTATAAGGACATATATATAATAATATTATCTCTCCACAGCTGACGATGAGGAGATATTGATCTCTCCAACCTGACATTTTTTATATATATTTATTTGTAAATTAAAATCACACAATACTTATAAGACATGACACAATAACAGAAGGTTAAATGTGTACCTCATGTTAATAATTACACGATATATTTAAGATAAAACAATTGATATATAAATACACACACATTTTAATTATACCTCATCATACTAGTTAACGACATACCTGAAATTTTTTTACTATTTTTATATATATAGCAACTTTATATGACACTTAAATGTAACAATTTTGACTGCTATTGCTTATTCTTATTTTTTTTTATTTTCTTATATATGTTTTTTTTAAATACATACAATGTGTGACACTTTTTTTACTTACATGTTCGTTCGTCCATTTTGAATCGCAGAGGGGTGTTGGGATACGATTCCCTCACTCCCTCACAAACACATAACTTCACACTGACTAAAACTGTATGTAACATGTATATTACATTCATTCGTTTTACATGTGGCGACACTGATCGCCAATATATTATTCTTTCCACCACTGCTCGATGGAGAATGTTCTCCGTTCGTCAGTCGTTGTACTAACGTCGTTTAATAAACTTTTTCTAAGATGGAAGTCCGTACTTATCTTTTCTGTGTAAAGTGATCAGACCTCACCTCAATAAATTTTAGATTCTACACCGAATTATTTTTCTTCACAAATACATAGTTCACCGGAATCAGAAAAAAAAATACATAAATACATTTTTCAACAATCAATAATTAAATAAACCTCGTTCCCCCTAAAATTATATAAGCTGGATACAAAGGATAAAAATACAAAAAAGGATTATTAGAAAAAATAAAAAACATATGTAAAGAAAACATAGAATATAAATCAAGTACAGATAGTGAGGAAAGTGTATTGGGTTTCATAAAAACAGAAGAGAAAATTATGGCAACCCCTTCAAAAATTAAGCCAATTTAGGCATCACTAGGAAAAATATTTAAATGGAAATATTATTTAGATTGGCGTAGGATGATAATTTCCGTAATCAGAGTGGCTGGATATTATGATATTTTTGGGGACCATCAATATTTAAAACCATATATCAGACATATCGATGATTTGAATTTTAGATCAGAAAATCAAATGATAAGTTACTGCAAAATGCAGGAACTAGTTAAGTACGATATTTTTAACACGTTATCCATCAAAAAGAGGTTATTATTTATCCGATTAAAAAGGTAAACTTCATTCATGAATAGAATTTTAGATATAATTAAATATTATTGAGAAGTGAACTTTGTTGTTTGTGTAAGTATCACCACGTGAAATGGCCCTTTTTCATTGTGACATTTTGCAATTTGAGTACACGTAAATGGTGCTGTGAAGAAATAAATAAAAAACAGTTGAGAAAAAACATATTTCTACACTGTTTCTACACTTTGTGAAGAAATGAAAACCATTTTCAATGTTCCAAACTGCTTTGGAAATCTTGTATTTTGCTAATCAAAATAGATTTAATAATAACTTCTTTCCGGTGTATGAGTTGAGAAAACGTTATTTGATGATCATTCTTTTTCTTTTTTCCTCTGGTCAATTTTGTAATTTTTTTCATATTCTTTTCTCCACTGAGAAAAATTTGTGCAGTTTGCTATAAACTTTACAAAGAAACAGAAAAAAATAAAAATAAAAACAAAAAACCCCCTCAAAAAAATTATTAAAGGTTTTCTAGAAAGAAACCGATTATTTGAAAAATGAAATAAAATATAAATCATTCAAATTTGTAACTTTTAAGTCTGGTAAAGTCGGTTATTCCCAAATTTTTAATACCAAATAAGTAGACATAATATATTTTCAAAACGACGTACGCTTGACCGGGTCAATTTTCATTTAACTTAGAATAATATTAGCTATGTTTATGTAGATTATGATACACTGGTTCTTGCTCAGCGTCATGATCGGAAGGTTTGAGACCAGCCGTCATCATGTACCGAGCCCAGACTGAAAATGGAAGTGTATCAAATACTTTATCTATGAAGTGTATCCAGTTTTATTTGGTTGGTGTTCGTGCTACTTAATATGATTGGAAAATTCATACTGAAAGACTATTGGCTGTTGCTCTGCCAGAACACGATCATCCACTTTCTCCATATCGATTTAAATAGTTTAATGGCACTATTTTTTTTAAATGGCTATGTTGACAGAGTACAATAAAAAATAGTCAGAGAGAAAGTGTAGGTTATAGTAAAATACTAAAATGCTGGAAATAAATAAATCTCTAACAGGCCATTCCATCCAGTTTATCTATTAAAAGTTTGATTATCAATAATGAAGCCAGTGGTCAGTCATAATCATGTACCTTGATTTCGTGATATTTTCTGAAGTACTGAAATAATTTCAAGTCTACTTGTACAGAATTTAGGAAAAATTTTTGTCAATCTTGAAATCAAATAGCAAGAATCGAACAATATTTTTCTTCCTTGACAGTTAATTGGAGGGGGCAAAAAATAATTTTAAAAATACACGAGGTCCGCTGGGGCTATACTCATGAAGGATTGTTGTGTAAATATAATAGTGTGGTTGTGAGCGTACATGTTGCAAAAGCACACGTCTACGACGTAACCCGCACGAGTTACAATCGTAATTCTTCCCTACTGTAAACTGAGTTTTAAGATATTTACACATTAAAAAAATACAATTATGAGCAGAAAGCTTCTATAACATCTGTGACGAATCAAACACTGGCGCGCTATTCATTTGCGTCAAAAATCAATCATTAAAGAAAAGACTGAGAAAAGGAAAAAGAATGATTAAATACTATTATTAATGCGAGAAAAAATTCACGCAGTTGTACAGATGGAAGTCAGTACGTTGCTGATATTACAAGCGTAATACATTACACAACTGACTTCGAGCTTCGAGTTAATTAAACAAATATTTCTGGTTGTTTGAGAAATTAGATATTAAATTCAAAATGTTGGGAGGATTGAATATTTTTTAGAACTTTTTGGATGTAGGGCTTCGTACCTTACCTCACCAGGCTACTTCACTCCAGACTTACCTTTCGCCCAGGGTCGTGTTCATTTTTTCGTGGAATTTCTCGTAACGATTTTTAGATTTACCACCATAAAAACATTTTCGGAGTTGAAATTGAAGAATTTTACACTAGAAAATTTAAATTTCCAACAAGATGTGTTGGATGATTGTATTTTATTTTTTATTATAAGCTTTTATTCTATTCCTAAGTGCAAAATATGAAGCGTTAAACTGCCGGAAATTGAGGAAGAGTAAGAAAACCAGGACTTGTGCATTTTTTGCCAGTTTCTTATCACTGGTGTTTTGATTTTGCTAAGTTTGTAAAGTTGTGCTCTTGTGTTTTTGCCTTATGATTTTTATGATGGTTTCTCACGTTCTTCTTTTCTTTACGTATTTTTTCAAAGAGCAAGAAAAAAAAAAAAAAAAAAAGTAAAATACAGTCAACGTTAAGTTACTTTTGTAAGTACTTTTACTATTCAGATATTTCTTTTAATCATCTGTATGATTTTAGCACCGTACTACTGTACTTTACTTTTTGTCATGTTCATATTAAATGTAAGTCAACATTTATTAGAAAATTTATTCTTCAACGCCACATATCTGTGGCCCATGATGAATCTTGTCAATCGAAATAATTGGTATGATAATGAACATACTCTTAGGAGAAACACTCTTACATTTACCAATATTAAAATTTTGTTTTGTTCATTACTAAATTCCATTTTTTCAATTATCTAAAAGGTTTGTTCTCGATAAATGATTACGAAAAAAATAATTTGAATGTTTAGCGAAATCAAAACACTACTGATAAGAAACTGGTGAAAAATTTACAAATTCAGTTGCTTTCTTCCTAATATCCGGCAGTTTATTAAAATGCTTCATTTTTAAAATTTACTAACACTGCTCCCAATCTTCCGCTACGAAATAATATTTATTTCGCATGAAGCTAAAGCCAAAAAAAAGTAAAAGTTTATCTTTTAAAAACGCGTTTTTAAATACAAGCTTTTTTATAGATTTAACTTTCTGAATTAGATTTAATTACTCGCATCCTTATTCCCTATTTTAACTAAACTCCAATGGCAAAACAAAGTCTCAATTTCACCTCTTTCATCATGCACGCATTCAAATACTCCCAAAAATTTAAGTGTAAGAATTTTTAATTTTTATGAATTCATTATAAAAAAAAAATGTTTGCGTTACAGTTTTTGAATTATACATAAATTACCCAATAAAATATATAAGGGACATACGTAACGCTTATTAACCGACGATAGTACAATAAAATAACAAATTTGGGAATAAACCTTGCCATAAAATAGAAGTCAACAACAAAATTTTTCTTTCATCAGGGGCTCGGCGGCAAGGCCTTTAACCCATTGTCAACGACCAACATTATTCACGTATACAGTCTAATTGTAGCATCAGCACCTGAACTAAAAACCCATGGTTGATTTGGATGAAAGATGACATTTAATACCACAAAATCATTATGCGGTTGGTGATCTTTCAACATTTTCAGTGGAACAATCAGAGGATTTTGAAGCAAGTCACTAAAAAATAAATTAACATATTGAAATAGCATGTAACAAAAATTAATAGACAAATGGCCGGAAAGACCAACTTACTTATAAACCATTCCATGTGAAATAATAGTTGAGCCATCATCAGAACACGACGCAAACAAGGGATATCTTTTATGAAATGCTACTGCACGCACTGCGTTCCTATGTAAACGCAAAGTTTTGTAAGGATTCGTTGAAAGGTCCAAGTCGAACCATAACATTTTACGATCGTAAGTTCCAACAAGTAAATTATCACCACCTAAAATGAAACGAAAGATGAGTTGAAATCTACGGCAAAATGCAAGTTAAACTGGCTACTCGAGATATGATTTTAATAATAACCCGAATGTATAGTCATAGATGAAATCCACTGGGCGTACGTTTGCAACTTCTTGGATAATTCTTGTTTGACTAAATCGTATACTCGCACATTCTTCTGAGTCTGAAAGTAAAAGTACATTATTAATAAAGGGAACAAAAATTAATAAATAAATAAAATCGAGCAAAAAAAGAACAGAAAAACAGATAAAGGGATAAACCTACAGCAACAAAAAGAAACGGTCGAATAGGGTGAAATAAAATACACTGGACCAAGCCCTTGGGTTTCGCAAACGGAATTTGAGAATGACGCGTTGATACTTGATGAATTAAAACCGAACGATTTCCACCTTCACTCATAACGGTGGCAAAGTAATCGCCGCGGCCATGCCATGTGACCTGGTTAACAAATTTTGTATTAAATCACTGAAATCTAATTATAATGATTAGGGCCATGGAAACTAACTTGTTTGATTTCTTTAAAATGATTAATCATAAACCGGATGCCATTGCCCCATTCTTCATCTGATGGATTTTCCCACTGAACAACGGCCTTCACTTTATCTGATACTGAACAAGCCAGATAATTTTAAACTAATAAATTTTTAGAGGAAACATAAATACGAATAATTAAATCAAACCTGAAAACGTTTGCTCCAATGTTTCTTTAAGAAGTGAATCAGTTTTTTTTACAACGAGTATATCACCAACGCCAGGATTAATCAACAATAATTTACGATCAGCAGCAACCGCCATCAACGATAATGCTTTATTGGGGCACCAGTCGATAGATCGAACAATACCGCCAACGTTGATAGTACGCATACATCGTCCAGTACTGATTTCCCAGACTACAAAATTTTAAACTCATAATTTACTTTAAAACACCAATAAATTAACAACGCATGTCTTTAGAAAGACATGTCAAGCATCAGTTTTCAAATCAAGAATTGTTCAAATTTAAGCTCGAAACAGAAATAGAAATTGAGAAAAATGTTTCACTAACTGCCTTATAAATCAACTTTCTCACCTTTTACAGTCATATCATCAGACCCCGAAATTAAAAATTGACCCACTGGATCGACTGACATACAACGAATCATATCAGTATGACCTTTAAAGATTAACGACATGACGGATGGGAATGGTTGTAAATCTCTCGGACTGGGTAACTTTGGTAAGAGATCTTCAGGTTCAATAGTCAACTAAATTCAACAAAATTACGTCAAAATTATTGAAAGAATAGCGAGTGAATTTCTTCGATAACATATTCACGTACCCTCATCTTACGAGCTCTAGGACACAAGTACAAATCGAGGCAACGAGTGAACCGTTCTTTCAAAAAATCAGGATAAGCAGGTACATCCAAAAACGATGAATACTTTTGAGGAATGAAATGTAATTTTCGTTTCCACGGAGTATCGGCCAACTTATTCCATTCTCGCATCTATTGCAAACATGAGACATTCAACTTGGTGTTAAGTATAATATCGCTCCCATTATACACTGAGTTCGACTCACTTCCTTGTTGTTGAATAAATATTCTGATGGCGGATTATAAGATTCTGCGTGACCAGGCAAATAACGTTTCGGAGCTGGAATATGATCGTGTATTCGTCGCATTTCTTCAGCAGTATCATCAGTTTTCCACAGCAAATAAAACTGCTTCTCACGTTTTTTGAGTCGCTCTGCCGTCATTTGCTTCTTGGTTTTCATATAACCCATCCTTAGTGCGTGGCATATTTGATTCACCTATGCAAAACGAAAATTGTTGCAGTGAAAGTTTTGTTAGATCACGGCCATTGATTATCTCTCAAAATTACTGACTCTTTTTGCTTCCTGACGACTAGGAACGAAAGATCGCTTGTGCTCTGGGAATTTTCGTAGCGGCATTTTCATCACTTCGTTCGTAAACCAATCAACCCAAGGCTAAAAAATCAAGAAAATATGAAAATAATTGAACACGATG